>OVAU01000622.1:0-19008 GCA_900406315.1 Biscutella laevigata subsp. laevigata
CTTAAAAGTGATCCTTAAATAATACTATAGAGATATTTATGAGTTTCTAGTATCAAGAATATTCCTTTTAAATATTTATTAGTTTCTAGTTATTCATTTTTTGAAATAATTTTTTCACCCTCGTTTATATATATATTATTAAATGAAATAGTTCATTATGACTTTTTAAGTAGATAAACTCTGTTTTAATATAATAGATATAATGACCAAATTAACAAAAATATTTGTTAAACTACATGTCCTAATTTCTCTGGTTCTTATTTTTATAAAACTTATATTTGTGTTATGTTTCATTGTAATTTACAAAAAGTAGATAAGGACCAAACATAAAAATCGATTACGTTACAGTTTGAAGTAATCTTGACAATCTATTATATTAAAACAGAATAAATCTAATACAAAAAGTTACAATGGATTAATTACTCGGATCACTAGAAAAATATTTCGTTACAATAATATTATTTCTCTAACAATAATATATAATAATTTTTTTAAAAATATATCTAAGAATATTCTTTGTTATTAAGAGGGATATTCTTTATTATTTAATAATTTAAAGAAATATTACTATTTAATCAATTTTATTATTTCTTATCTTCACTCAACAAAATACAAATCATATAATCTAAATAATATCAATTTTATAAGCATAAATTCTTTGTAAAAAAATAAATAGGTTGAATTTCTCTATATCAGATAAAATAATATTAAAAATCTTTGATTTATCATATTATAAATTTTACTAATATAACTTTATTTTAAAAATTATTACCATTCTTAACAATATTTTAAAACTAATATTAATGTTAAATGTCTAAATCAAAACATAAATCATATAAAAAGTTAGAAATTATATATTTTGTCTTCAAAATAAAATTATCCGCATTGAATGCATGATAAATTTTAGTAGTTATTACTCCCTTTGTTTCACTTTGAATTGTTTAAGAAGTTTTTTTTTGTTTCTAATTAAGTAAAGTTTTAAATTTTCAAGGTAAAATTGATATATAATTCTCTCAATTGCCCTCTGTTAATTAACGAGTACTAGGAAATTATCCGCGCATTGCGCAGATTTTTTTTTAGTTTCTTATATTCAAAAGTATTTTATTCGTATAATCTAAATTACCTTTTGCTAAAATTTATCCATGTATAAACATCAAAACTACATGTGTCAAAAAACAAAAAACAGGAAAACTACGTCGTTTTGCTAAAATTTAAAATTAAAACTAAAATGAGGAAAGTGAGAATTGAATTCATGACCTCTTCAACATCACAACACATCCCCTATGTCAAATGTCTCATTGAATTGTTTTGTTAAATTTTGTACTTTCATATATGTATTTATATTTTTTGTAGAGAAAGGGGTGACACGTGTCAAGCCGGGAATCACTCTCTCCTTTCATTATATATAAGATTAGTAACAAATTCTAGAGACTTTAACTACCTAACTAATTAATTAGGTGTTATAATAGAAGTTTTATTAGATTTATTAATATGTATAAAAACCTTAAAAATCAATTAAAATGAAACGGAAAAAGTCCAAAGACTATATATATATATAGAAAAAGTATAACAAAAAAACATTAAATATAAATATAATTTTTTGTTATCGAATTCAGATGAAAACATTTTTTAAAAAGGATATTTACGTTCGTTGAAATTTTTTTAATATTGTTAATTGTCATCAAATTTATCTCCTTTTTTGTGTGGCTTCAAAATTAAGATTTGTCGTAAATGACTGAAAAACAACTAAAAGTCACAATCTATTACTCTCATTTTCCGACAAAACACAATCTTTACTCTATTATTAATAAGAGAAGTATCTATCTGAGGAAGGCATTATTACAGAAAACAGTACAAATAACTATAGAACTTACTTTACATAACACAATTTTGTCGAGTAACTGTGAATATTGGTATGAATTCTGAACTAATATTGATGAAGATCAGAACTGTTGATATGTCTGTTAATAACAGTTGACGTGAAGCTTAAGGTTTCAAGAGAACAAATGGTGTTTTGTTCTAAGAGCTCACTGGTGTTTACAGACTCTGCTTCAACAATGTATACAATGGTCGGTTCTTTCTCTCTGTTACTCAATTGTCGTTTTGTGCATCCGTACTTTCTGAAAATGTTGTACCAAGAGCAGACAAAGAAGAATTGCAGACCTGCTACTCGCCGTCTCTCTCTTGGACTCATTCGGAGTTGCAGGTACAAAAGAGACTGTCATTTTAACTCAGACATCAAGTTAACTTAACCTGTGTTTAGTTGTCTCCATGACTAACGGTGTGGTCTGGTTAAATTGTTGGTTCTTGCTATATGTATCACAGTAGTGAATCTGTTTTAAGGTGGGGTTAAGAGTTAAGAAAGTTTGAGAGAGATAAGTTGTAAAGGCAAGAAGAGCTCGGTTTGAGCTAAGATCTTAGTGGCTTTTTCCGAAGTAATCTCCGGCGAGACGTAGGATCCAAAGTTTTCCTTTTGGATCCGAACTCGTTAAATTCTGCGTGTTCTTTACATTTCCGCAAGTTCATCTCTCTTTCTCATCTTTCAAGTTTCTTTCATCACATATCATTAATCTCCCATAATCAATAACAGTGAGGTTTAAGTAAAGAACAAGGCTTAAATCTTAACAAACTGGTATCAGAGCACCAGGTTCGGTGTTTGTCTCTCGTCTCAGAGGTCTGAAGCAAGGATGTCTTCAGCAAAGGTTGAGATGGAGAAGTTTGATGGGAATGGGGACTATATGTTGTGGAAAGAAAAGTTACTGGCTCATATGGAGATCTTGGGCTTGCTCGATGCTCTGGAAGAAGAAAAAGGTTCGGAAGTGACTGAATCAACAGGATACGCTGATGGAGGAACTCCGACTGACACCACTCCTGCTGTCACCACCGTTGTCGACAAAGCTCTAAAGGAGAAGAAGGGAAAAGCCAGATCTACCATCATTTTGAGTGTTGGTGATAATGTTCTAAGGAAAATCATAAAAGAGAAAACAACAGCAGGTATGATCAAAGTCTTAGATCAACTGTTTCTAGCTCAGTCTCTACCTAATAGAATATATCTCAAGCAAAGACTCTATAGTTATAGAATGAGTGACGCTATGACTATATATGAGAATATAAATGATTTTCTAAGGCTGATAGCAGATCTAGAACATGTTAGAGTCACTGTTCCAGATGAAGATCAAGCAATAATTCTGCTTATGTCGTTACCCAAACAGTATGATCAGTTAAAGGATACTCTCAAGTATGGAAAGACCTCTCTGTCACTTGATGAAATCACCAGTGCAGTCAGATCAAAGGAACTTGAGCTAGGATCAAGTGGTAAAGGTCAAAGACACAACTCAGATGCTTTGTCAGTTCAAGATAGAGGCAGATCTGAGAAACGTGACAAAGACAACGACAGAAACAAGAACAAAAGCAGATCAAAGTTGAAAGGCAAAAAGACCTTTTGGATATGTGGAAAAGAAGGTCACTACAAGAAGCAATGCTATGTCTGGAAAGAAAGAAATAAAGTAGGCAAGCACGGCTACTCAGATAAGGGAGATGTGTCAAATGTCACAAACCAGATTCAAGATGCTGTAACTCTAATGATGTCAGAAGCACTACTGTCAAATTGAAGAGATCTAGATGAGGTGTGGATAATGGACACATGATGCTCCTTCCATATGACACAGAGGAAAGATTGGTTCATCAGTTTGAATGAGTCATGTTCATGGAGAGTTAGAATGGGTAACGATACATACTCTGAAGTGAAAGGTGTTGGGGACATACGGATCAAAAACGAAGACAACACCACTGTTCTGCTGACAAAAGTGAGATATGTTCCAGAAATGTCCAAGAATCTGATATCTCTAGGGACTCTAGAAGACCAAGGATGCTGGTTCCAGTCAAGAGATGGGATTATGAAGATAAATAAAGGATGCAGAACTCTCATAAAAGGACAGAAAACAGATACTCTATACATCTTGAAAGGTTCAGTAGTTACAGGAAGTGTGAATGTCTCAGTTGGTTTGAAAGATGAAACAAGACTGTGGCACAGAAGGTTTGGGCATATGGGGCAGAAAGAAATGAAAACTCTGGTCAAGAAAGGTTATCTAGAGAGCACAAGAGTTTCAGACATGGACTTCTGTGAAGACTGTGTTTATGGTAAGTCACACCGTGTAAGCTTCAGCTCCGGAAAACATGTCACAAAAGAAAGGTTAGACTACATACACTCTGATCTATGGGGATCACCAAATGTCCTCTTGTCTCTAGGCAGATGTCAATATTTCATCTCATTCATTGATGACTATTCTCGAAAGACATGGGTCTATTTTCTGAAAAGAAAAGATGAAGCATTTGGGATTTTCAGAGACTGGAAGAAGATGGTGGAGAATCAACTTGGAAAGAAAATCAAGACACTTAGAACTGAAACTGGATTAGAGTTTTGTAATAAAGAATTCAACGATCTCTGCAAAGATGAAGGAGTTGTGAGACACAAAACATGTGCCTACACACCTCAACAAAATGGGGTTGCAGAACGGATGAACAGAACCATTTTGTAAAAGGTTAGAAGTGTCTTAAGTGAATCTGGACTACCAAAGAGCTTCTGGGCAGAAGCTGGTGCTACTGCTGTGTATCAGATCAACAGATCACCATCATCTGCTATTGATTTCAAAGTACGTGAGGAAGTTTGGACAGGTTCAAGACCGAAGTATGAGGAACTACGAGTGTTTGAATCTATCTCATACATTCATAGTGATCAAGGAAAGTTGAACTCAAGGGCTAAGAAAGGGGTCTTTATTGGATATCCAGAAGGTGTAAAAAGGTACAAATTCTGGTTAATAGAAGAAAAGAAATGTGTCACAACCAGATATGTCACATTTCAAGAAGACAAAATGTATAAAGATCTCAATCAACCTTCAACTGCAGACTCTGATCCTCATACAACAGGAAGTCATGTCACCTATGAAATAAACCATGGAGATTTCAGTGATTTAGGTGGAGCTGAAACTGAAGCAGAAACTGATCAGATTCAAGAAGAAAATGATGAGAATCAAGATGCTGATAATCAAGAAGATGACTATCAGGGAAACGATCAGCTGCAGAGTTATCAGTTAGTAAGGGATCGAGAAAGAAGAGTGTCCAGAAAACCTGCCAGATTTCAGGAAGTGAATGTTGTTGGTTTTGCTTTTGTTGCTGCAGAGGATGTTGACTATCCAGAACCATGTTATTTCGACGAAGCCATGAGAGACAGTCACAAGCTGGAATGGAAAAAAGCTATGGATGACGAGATGCACTCTCTGCATAAGAATCAAACATGGACGTTAACCGACAGACCAACCAATGGCAAAGTGATTGGCTGCAAATGGATATTCAAGAGAAAATCTGTTTTTCCAGGCATTGAAAGACCAAGATTCAAGGTCAGAGTAGTTGTCAAAGGTTATCTGCAAAAGGAAGGGATAGATTATCAAGAGATATTCTCACCAGTTGTGAAGCATGTATCCATAAGGCTTGTTCTCTCCTATGTCGTAAGTCTTGACTTGGAATTGGAACAACTCGACGTCAAAACTGCATTTCTGCACAGAGACTTAGACGAGTACATTCTGATGGAACAACCATAAGGATATCAAGACAATCCAGAGCAGCAACAGAGGAAGAAGCTTTGGTACAAGTAGATCAAATGAAGGTTGTACCATACTCTAGTGCAGTCGGCAGTATTATGTACTCGATGATAGGAACAAGACCTGATCTTGCTTATCATCTGTGTGTTGTGAGCAGGTTCATGAGCAAACCAGTTAAAGAGCATTGACAAGCAGTAAAGTGGGTTCTCAGATACATCAAGGCGACTCAAGATCTCAAGCTAGTTTACAGAAAAAAAGAAAGGGTTGAGATCAAAGGATTATGCGATTCAGACTATGCAGCTGATCCGGATAGACGAAGATCTATCACTGGATTTGTTTTCACTGCAGGTGGTAATGTGATAACCTGGAAATCAGGATTACAAAAGGTAGTGGCTCTTTCCACCACTGAGGCAGAATACATGGCCTTGACAGAGGCAACCAAGGAGGCTATATGGTTAAAAGGGTTGTCTGCAGAGTTGGGGTTCAATCAAGAGAGTGTTGAGGTTCTATGTTATTCACAAAGCGCCATTGCATTATCTAAGAACTCGGTTCATCATGAAAGAACCAAGCACATTGATGTGAGACTTCATTTCATCAGAGATAAGATAGCAGAAGGTGAAATTGAGGTTAAGAAAGTCTCAACATTATGGAATCCAGCATATATTTTTACTAAGACAGTTCCTGTGAGTAAGCTTCAAAAGGCTTTGGAGCTGCTCAAAATCTCAAGCCAGTAGATAAAAGGAACAAAGGTCCGGAGATGGAAAAATCCAAGTATGCTAAGATAAGAATCAAAGATGGGAGTAGAATTCAAACCAAGGTGGAGTTTTGTGAAGATTGGTATGAATTCTGAACTAATATTGATGAAGATCAGAGCTATTGATATGTCTGTTAATAACAGTTGATGTGAAGCTTAAGGTTTCAAGAGAACAAATGGTGTTTTGTCCTAAGAGCTCACTGGTGTTTACAGACTCTGCTTCAACAGTGTATATAATGGTCGGTTCTCTCTCTCTGTTACTCAGTTGTCATTTTGTGCATCCGTACCTCCTGAAAATGTTGTACCAAGAGCAGACAAAGAAGAATTGTAGGTCTGCTACTCGCCGTCTCTCTCTTGGACTCATTCGGAGTTGCAGGTGCAAAAGAGACTGTCCTTTTAACTCAGACATCAAGTTAACTTAACCTGTGTTTAGTTGTCTCCATGACTAACGGTGTGGTCTGGTTAAGTTGTTGGTTCTTGCTATATGTATCACAGTAGTGAATCTGTTTTAAGGTGGGGTTAAGAGTTAAGAAAGTTTGAGAGAGATAAGTTGTAAAGGCAAGAAGAGCTCGGTTTGAGCTAAGATCTTAGTGGATTTTTCCAGAGTAATCTCCGGCGAGACGTAGGATCCAAAGTTTCCCTTTTGAATCCGAACTCGTTAAATTCTACATGTTCTTTACATTTCCGCAAGTTCATCTCTTTTTCTCATCTTTCAAGTTTCTTTCATCACATATCATTAATCTCTCATAATCGATAACAGTGAGGTTTAAGTAAAGAACAAGGCTTAAATCTCAACAGTAACTTCAAAGGATACAGTCTGGACACTACTTGAGTAACATGGTTTTGCATCAGTGACGATGTCTTGGGAAAATATACTCAACTTAAACCAAGAATATAACTTTATATAATTTCACCATTCGATAAATTTTAAATTTCTAAAATATTATGACAAGAGTTTTTATATAAAATGAATTGTGTAATTTATCCACTTCTTTTCTCGCACTTCGATCTGTAAATGATCCACTTGACATTAATCTGAAAGTTAATTGGAATGCAGGCAGATCGGGAAAAAAAAATTATATATAATGTTTTAGTCGAATTAAGAAAATTCTGATTATGAAATTCGAACTCGTTTCAAAATATATCAATCTAAAACAAAATAAATAAATTAAAAAAATAAATAAAATAATAGTTCTTATGCATGTATAAAACATATTTATATTAAATTCTTTGAAAACAGCTAGTTTCTCTCTCTGAAAAAGGCGATTTCAGCTTCCCGTTTGTGACTGGCTCTTCTAGATTTACTCTGGCCGGCGCTGCCTCTTGGCGTCTGGTGGCCATGGGTAGAAAGAACAAACCCAAACAAATCGTTTCCGCTCCACCCCTCTTCATCCGGCAGCGTGGTCCTTCCTCGTCGCCCTCATCCCTCCCCTGATTCCCCGTCTTCTCTAACTCCGGTGAAATCTGCTCCCTCGGCGATTGAGTCTTTAGCTCCTCGGCAGGACTCTAGTCAGCATCCCTCGACTGTTGCCCTTCTTTCTTCGGAGAACGATTTCAACCGTATCTCTCAGATGTGTTGCCTCCGGTGACCCTGGTTGAAGGAAATTCTACATCGGTTTATCCAATGGATGTTCAGACTTAGAAGGATTCCGACGCAGTCAAAGAAGCTGCTAAGGAACTGGACACGACTGTAGTCCCTCAGAAATCGTTGGATATAAATGAACCTCCGCACTCATCATCCTTATCGGACCTTCCCACTGTCGTGGAGGATCCGCCTCAGGTATCAATTCAATCAGCTTTGCCAGTAGTAACTAACTCTTCCATCCCTGTTGCAGGTGATGGCACACTCTCTCCCCAACCGAATCAGGAAGCTGAGAAGGAAGTAGCAACTTCATCTGGAGCTACTCAATCACCGCAACAGAATTCTTGGGCGAATATTGTGGAACAATCCTCGCGGTTGGAAGCAGTGGGAGTTCCAGAAACCCATCTCACAGGGGCTCCGTTAATTCGCATACCTGTGGAAGATATTGAAAGCGTGAGAGAGGAATTCAAAGATTACCTTATAGCTCATTTCCCTGAGCAAGTTCCAGAGATGGGAAGAGTTATTGGCATCATGAATGCTGTTTGGGCTAAGCAAGGTCCTAGAATTTATGTTCACAAGCTAGACACAACGGCTTATCTCCTGCGGGTTACAAACTTCATCACCAGAGGAACTCTCTCGAGCAGACCGGTATGGAGACTAGTAGGTGCACCTATGTACATCTCTCGATGGAATGCTTCTTTGGATGGAAATCAGGGACCTCTGGTTAGTGTGTGTGTTGAGGTTGAGTTCCGTAATCTACCGATACTTCTTTTCAGCAATAATATCCTACAGAGGATAGCAACTGTTGTTGGCAAGCCGGTCTCTCTACTGCCAGAAACTGAGCGAAAAGAGAATCTAGAGGTGGCAAAAATTAACATTGAAGTTGATCTCACTAAGAAGCTACCAGACAAGGTTTATTCCAGTTGCCCGGATGGAACTGAATTGGAAATAGCGGTCTCGTATCCCTGGCTTCCGCCAAAATGCTCTCACTGTGGGTTCTTTGGACATGATATAGATCACTGTCTCCAGTTACATCCGCGTCCAACGTTTGTGATGGTTGAAGCTTCAATCAGGAAAGATCGTCGTTCTCGCAGCAGACAGAAACGTCGATCCTCGAGATCAAGGTCACGTGTATGGGTTCCAAATACTCGCCTGGAAACACACAGAGTAGCGTCGCAACAGCCTCCTGCAGTTGACCCTTTGCCTAATGCAGTCACAAGGACTTCAGATCCGATTAATCCGATTGTTGATCTGAACACTAGGGAAGCTTCACAGCCTGTTACAGATCACACCGCATCATCAGCAGACTCGGTTGATACCCCACCTCCTTTGCCTCTTGATCCGGACCTCGGTGTCAGCCTCTCTGAATCAGATTCAGTCAAGTCTCCTTCTCCAGGAGTTGGAAATGTTGGGCTTCTGCCCTCCATTTCTGCTTAATCTCTTTCAATTTTTGCCCATGATTTTTGCCTGGAACGTGCGGGGTCTCAATAGTATAGTACATCAGGACTCAACTAGGCAGTGGATTCTTGACCACAAGCCGCTTTTTGGTGTGTTGATCGAAACGCGTATTTTGCCAAGTAATAAAGAGAGAGTGGTTCGAGCCATTCCTCGGGGATGGAGATATCTTGGTACTTTTGGAGATCAGGTTTCTTCTAGAATCATTGTGGTTTGGGATCCACGAGTTTCACTGATTTGCTACAAAGTGTCTTCTCAACTGATAACTTGCGGAGTATTTATTCAGTCTATGTGAGTTGGTTTTACTGTTTCTTTTGCATATGGGTCCAATTCGCAGTCTGAGCGTCGCGCTTTATGGGATGATCTATCTAATATGCAGACTGGTACACCCCTTGTCAATAATCCCTGGATAATCTTGGGGGACTTCAATCAGATCATCCGTCTTTCGCATCATTCTGGAGCCAGTTTTGGTCCAGTTGATATGTTTGGGCAGAGTGATATACAGGAAGCAATGCAGCATGCAGGATTAATGGAAGCAGCCTTAAAAGGCTTGACCTATTCATGGTGGAATAAGCGAACATACCAGCCGATTGCAAAGAGGATCGATCATGTATTAGTGAATGAAAATTGGACTTTAGCTTTTCCAAGAGCTTTTGCAGAGTTGCTCCAACCTCAGCAGTCGGATCACACCCCTATTCTAGTCTCGATGCCGGATTGTTCTATTAGGCGGATTACGCCATTCAGATTCTTTACTCATCTTATTTGCCACCCTGACTATTGTCCGACCGTTGATCATTTCTGGAAAGAGGAAGACCTGCCTGGATCACAACAATTTGCTCTTGTAAAGAAGCTTCGTAGCCTCAAACATCCGCTTCGAAATCTGAATAAGACTCATTTTAGTGGTATATCTCAGAGGGTTGAGGAACAAGGAGATAAGGTTGGGAACATTCAGAGACAACTGCTCACTAGTCCAAATCCCCAACTTGCTGAGTCTGAACGGGTTGAATTTGCTCAGTGGGTTCATCTTCGTGATGCAGAGGAGAGGTTTTATAAGCAAAAGGCAAGGGTAAAATGGCTTAAGCTTGGTGATAGTAACACTGCTTTCTTCCACAAATTTGTGATATCTCATCAAGCCAGGAATCACATACACTATCTGATGGACCATAACGCTACTCGAATCTCCGATAGTGCGGAACTGAAACTTCACATCATTGACTATTTTAAAGCTGTATTGGGCACTGATAATCACTCCTCTGATCCGAATGTGTTGCTTGTTGACATTCAAGATATTCATCCCTTCCGATGCTCGGAGGATCTAATTAACAAGCTGAGTGCTCCTTTCTCGGACGCAGACATACGTGAAACTTTGTTTAGTCTACCTGAGGATAAATGTCCAGGTCCAGATGGATATCCAGTTGAATTTTTCAAGACTTCTTGGGATATTGTTGGTGGCATGTTGACGGGGGCAGTCAAGGAATTCTTTCGTAATAGAAGGCTTCTCAAAGACATCAATACAACTTCCATTGCTTTAATTCCCAAATCAGAGGGTGCAATCTCTTTGAAAGACTTCAGGCCAATATGTTATTGCAATACCACGTATAAAGTCATTTCAAAGCTGCTAGACAACCGTCTCAAGCCAGTCCTTCTTGATTGTGTGCTTCCCAACCAATCTGCTTTTCTCTCAGGCCGTACACTTGGTGATAATGTTCTTCTAGCTTCAGAATTGATTAAGGATTATCACAAGCCCTCTCATCCCAGGAGCTCAATTCTCAAAGTTGATATAAGGAAAGCATTTGATTTAGTTCACTGGGACTTCGTCTTTGCGCTGTTCCGTTCCTTGAATTTCCCTCCTCTGTTTATCACTTGGCTGAAGCAATGTGTGACTACTGCCTCTTACTCGATTATGCTCAATGGAGAATTGGTTGGCTATTTCGGAGGAAAGAAAGGTTTACGTCAGGGGGATGCTCTGTCTCCTTATATTTTCATTCTCGTCATGGATATTTTGACTCGCTTACTCAATAGAGCTATTGAACATGGGAGAATTTCAACTCATATTAAATGTAATAACCCATTGCTATCTTGCCTTGCTTTCGCTGATGATTTGTTGATATTTTCAGATGGTACTGAAGCCTCCTTGCTGGATGTTGTTGAAGTCCTCCGACAATTTAGTGTCATGTCTGGGCTTACGGTTAATCCCCAAAAGACTGATCTTTTTCTCGCTGGTACTTCCGTCGAGGAGTCACAGAGACTGAGCTTCATCACTGGATCCATCTTAGATCTTTGCCGACGCGTTATCTTGGATTACCTCTAAACTCAATCAAACTTAACTTATCCGGTCTTCAACCTTTTATTGAGAGAATACGTTCAAAAATGCACGCTTGGACTACTAATTTTCTTTCTTATGCAGGAAAAATCAGACTGGTTTCCACTGTCATCTATGGATTGGTTTTCTTTTGGAGCCAGGTCTTCGCTTTGCCAAAGAAGTTCTACCGGCGTATCGATTCGATGTGCTCAGCTTTCCTCTAGAAAAATACAACTACCTCTGCAATTTGTGCTCGAGTATCTTGGAAGGATATATGCAAACCAAAGGAAGAAGGAAGCTTAGGATTGAGACGTTTGGAGGATATGCAGATTGTGTTTAGGCTGAAACGGGTGTGGCGCTTGTTTTCAAGTGCTGACTCTCTCTGGGTTGCTTGGATCAAAATCAACATCTTCTCGGGGAAAATTACTGGTGGATTGAAGAATCTCCAAGATTCTCCTGGATTATTAATCAGATTCTTAAGATAAAAGCAGTGGTTTCTCCACTCTTGACCTGTGAAGTGCGAGATGGTTGCTTAATAGCTTTCTGGAAAGATTCTTGGTCTCCGTTGGGACCATTGCTGGACTGGTTCTCCGACACGGGTCCGAGCCAGCTTGGTATTCCTCTCAAGGCTACCCTAGCGGATGCAACAACAAATGGTGAATGGAATCTAAGACCAGCACGATCACCACAAGCAGAGCAGTTTCTCATCCTCCTGACGACGATTCCTCCACCAAACGCCAACAATGGACCAGACATATTACCTTTGGAAATGGGATTCTGAAACCTTTAAGCCGATCTTCAACTCGGGGAACACCTGGAGGATTATTCGTGCTCACTCTCCTTACGTTGATTGGAATCGAACGGTGTGGTTTAGTGAACAAGTCCCACGACATGGAATCATTCACTGGCTATACTCGAGACCGTTTGCTGTCTTGGGGATTACCTGTTTCTCCCCTTTGTATTCTTTGCGATGCAGAAGTTGAATCACATAATCACTTATTTTTTTACTGTAACTATTCGCAGGTGGTATGGAACTTCTTTGCGAACAGAGTAGCGGTTGGAGCTCCAATGAATCATCATCAGATCGTCACGTGGTTGTAGGCTAGAGCGTCGCTGATTTCAAATCCCCAGCGTACTCTCCTTAGATTTTTGCTCCAAGCAATCATATATATGCTTTGGAAGGAAAGAAACTCGAGAATCTTCACATCTGCAGTGCACCTTTCCACTCTTAATCTGAAGTTTCAAATTGATAAGCTCCTCCGAGCAAGACTAATCTCCCTGCCAAGGAAACACAATGATACCTCCCCTCACTCTTACAACATTATTTTGGCTTTATTCCTCATGTAGAGTGATAATCTTTTGTCTTTCAGCTTTGCTGATTTTCCTTTGAAGTATTCCTTCTTAGGATCCACTCTTATGTGAGTGTGTCTCCTTGATGTTGTAAAGTTGTTTTTGTTTAATATATTCACTTTCTACAAAATATATATATATATATATAAAAATATAAAAATGCTAAAAAGATCCTTGTAACATTCAAACCAGAGTCGGATTTGAAATAGTACCAAAAACTCCAAACTTAAACACAAATATTCAATATTTATTATTATTATAAATATTTAACATATTTTAAATATAGAATTTTAAAGATATGTAATATATTTTAATTATTTTGTTTGCATTTTATGTTTCTGTATGTATTTTTTGTGAAACTTTTAATGAATATAACTAAAAATTTTGGATTTATTAAATTTTTGAATATTTTTAATATTGTAGGTTGAAAATACCTGAACTAGCCCAAATTAAAATATCCGATACTCAAATTCGAACATTTATTCGAATGTCAAGCCCTACTTTTTTCAGTAACTATAAAAATACAAAAATTAATACAGAACGGGCAAAAAAGGCCAAATAATCAATAAAAATGATACTGAAAAAGGAATGGAACAAGAATATGTTGAACAGCTTTTTCTTTTTGGAAAATATGTTGAACGATTTAATTAGGAAATAATAACAGTACGTGAAAATTGATCTTATCACATGATTGACACAACTCACCTGCAATACATACAAACCAATTGTAAGATGAAATTAACCCTAAAAATTTGAGAAATATGATTAAACTTGTATGATATTTCTCCTCTTTACAGTCTTAAATTACGATTAAATTACGTAAATTACGATTAAATTAGAAATATTTAAACATATTAAAATCCAAATTAACCGAAAACTATCAAACCAAATAAATTAAAATTATTTGAATATAATTAGACCAAAACTAAAATCAGATTTATTAGTTATCCCAGTTATTCCGATAGCCGAAAGAATCGAACCAAATTGCTAGTAAATACAATCATAAATACAAATAAGCAGTCAAACCTTAAGCAAAAAAGAGACTTAAATCGTTAATTCTGCAACAAAACTACAAGAGAAACCAGGAAAGAAAATTCAAAGAAAGGCTTAATTGTTAAAAATTGTATTCGTTGAGATACAAATGATCCATACTAATGTTTCGATTGACTTGTAGCCCAAGTGTTGCATAACCAGGTTTTGCAAGACCGTACACTTACTTCATGCATAAAATCCCAAACAAACATCGAGAATTATAGCATTCTTTGTGTCAACCTCACGTTCAACCATCCAAAAAATTGTGTAAGTCACCATTTTGAATAAAGCTAACCCTTTTTCGATAATAAGACTTTCAGACCAAAACCAAACACCAAACACTCACTAGAAGAGTTTTAACAACACATGTAATAGAGAAGCAAATCTGGCTTTGTAGAGTCACATTTCAAAGCACTACAGATTCAATATTAAGCATATCCAAACTCTCTAAATCACGTCATATAATCATAGATATCTCAAATCTTCATTACAAGCTCAAGAACATCAAACTAATTTTAACTAAAGATCAAGAAGATTAGAGTAATATAACTTAGCTCAAGAACATCAAAGTAATATAACTAAAGAGCAAGAAGATTAGAGTAGTATAACTTGAAATCAAGAAGATGAAAGTAATATAACTTGAGATCAAGAAGATTCAAGTAATATAATTAAACCTCAAGAAATTAAAGTAACTAAACCTCAAGAAGATTAAAGTAATAGTTCTAACAAATGACTCAAACAATGCTTCAAAGAACTAAAGATCACTAAAAATGATGGTGATAATTGCTCTCCAAAGTAGAAGTCACACACCTTTTTCTCTTTAAGACACAGCTTCATCTTTTCCAACATCAAGATTCAAAAGGCAAATTCTACAATCAGTTTTACAAGATATCCAACAAACAAACACTAGCTAAATTGTCATTCAAGAGCTAACGATCCTAAACATATAATCATTCAAGCAAAGTAAAGAACGAGCAACCATCATAACCTAACTAAACTACTAATACGAAGGAGGAGGACGAGAAGGAGGAGCACCCCAAAACACATCGTGTTGAGCCATTTGATGACCGTTTGGGATAAAGTTAGGAGGTATATTGTACATCGGAGGCTGCATCGATCCACCGTCGTTTTGATCATTCCCACTCTCATTATCATCATTATCTTTCTCCTTCTTCTCTTCTTGCTGTGGTTGCTGCTCTTCTTGTTGTTCATCTTCAATCGGTAACCTCTCGTAAGTAGCATTACAAAACGTAGCAGCGATTACAATAACCGGTCCAGAAGCAATAAGTGGACCAGCGACTCCACCTCCCATGACTTGACCTTGAGCTCCAGCTAAGTAAATAGTTAAACCAGCAGCTGCAGCTGGTGAGCCAGAAGTAGGAAGAAAAGCACCACACATAGACAAGATCTCGAACTGACCACGTAAGCTCACAACTCCACCAGATGCAGCAGGTTGACGAAGAGTGACATTAGTCACTAAACCACTACCGCTTAGAACAGAAACGCCTCTACCGCGTCTACGAGCAAAAGCGTTTAAGCTTGCCGCAACATCAGCACCTGTGGCTATCTCAAGAACGTGGCTTTGGAGAGAGTTTGGACTTTCTTTGGTTAAAACCACAGGACTTTTAGGTTTGTTCTTGGAACCAGGAGGTCGGCCTCTTGGACGTCGACCCGTGGATCCAGATCCGGGTTCAACAGCGGGTTGCTCGTCTCGACTATTCTGTTCTTCTTGACTTTGAGTCTGAGCATTATCTAAGTCATGGTCCAATCTCGGATCCGAACGAGTCATGTTGTTACTGTTTCTGTGGTGTAAAGAAGGAGCTGATGAAGTCACTGGACTCTCGACTCCTCCGATAGCAACATTCCCTACCCACCAAGGATTATTCGCCATTGATTTTACACAGTGAAAAATGAAAATGAAATCTCTTTTCTTGTAGTTGCAGCTCTCTGACAAGGGGGGAAGAATCTGAAAAACCTTATCTTAAAACTTTAGATTTCAGTTTTTTTAAAAATCAAACCAAAGCCAACATGTTGCATGAAGCAGACACACAAGACATGGGACATCATTTGTTTGCCATCATACCTGAGAGAGAGAAAATCAGATCTAGAATAAGCAAGAAAACGCAAAAGTCTTTATTTCTGAAAAAGGGTAGAAATAGATTAAAGAAGGAGAAGAAGAAGAAGATTGTGAAATATCCGTACCCAAATCAAGATTTATTATTCCTGAGGAAAGATTTTTGTACTTGAAAAACTCTTTAAACAGTCTCTTTCTAGTTCGTACTTTGGGAAGAAAATAGATTGGTTTGAATGTGCGTAGGTTAAAAAGAAGTGAACTTAAAGAGGCGTAGGGTAGGAGATTGGGGGATATTGATGAATTGTGATTTGATCTTTCGTGATAACGTTTCTTTCTCTCTGAAGCCGTCCTTTACTTCTCTCTCTCTCTAGACCAGAGCCGTCCTTTTGGACCATTGAACTTTTAGGTGTTCGTGCGAGCTTCTCTAGACGCTTGTCTCTTGTCTCTTGTCTCTCTCACACTAGCTCTTGTATTGCTCACTTTACTGGACCCATTGAGTAATTACTTAACTACCCTCTCACCTCGATTTGTAACCAGTTTTTTCCCCATTCTTGTTTATTAGTTGATAGAAAAACTTGACTTGATTTTCAAATAAATATATATTGTTTTCTCTCGATCTCTAAGAATTAGTGAAACCGACGCTTAATTAGTTTATTTTAACTTTTTACTATCAATAAGTTTTGAAAAGATCTCGATTATTATAAACCGTGTGACTTTGAGCGCACAAACAGTAGCTAACAAGTTTTGTAAAAATTCAAGTTAAAATTCAACAGACAAAAGAATAGAAATTAAGTAAAAATAACTTTTTTAATCAAAACAGATTAGCAATAGTTTGATACTATATTTAGTAAGCTTCTATGTTCATTTGTTACGCATTCTTAAACCGATTTATATTAATTTTGGAGATATAAATGAGAGATAAATCTTTTTTCTATTTTGCAGAATTTCTCTAATTTTCTATTTTCCTCTTTAGTGAAAAATCAAATACCTATTTATGAGTGTATCTTTTTATAGAACTTGAAGTTTATTGAAAATATAAAACTAAGTAGCTCATAGAGCTTTATTAAACAATAAATGAAACGGAAAAGAACTTAGATGAAGAACACTATATCTTTGTTTCTTTGATAGATATAAAAGGAAAATCCGAGAGAGTTGATTTATAGGAATCACTCTTGTTAAACTCTAATTACATAAATTTACGATATGGACCTATACATTTCATTTTGGCTCTAATACTTTTCACATTGTTGGAATTACCGGTAACTTTCCCTAGTAAAATTTAATATTTCTTTTATTATATATTTAATTAATAAAATGGATGAAAAAATGGATGTTTTCATAAAACATTTTTTTGTGTGAAAGATTATTATAAAAACGTATGTGAAATGAAAATAGAAAAATAGTGAGACAGAGATAAGGTCTGATAATTCATTTTAAATAAACATATTTCTCATATATATATATGGATAACATGCTAGAAGAGGACGTGTCATTGGACTATCTGTTGTAAATGCAAAAGGATAAAGCAATGACCAGAAGCAAGAAGAAAAATGGCAAAGGATTTAGAGACATTGGTTGACAAAAAAAAAAGAGACATTGAATTTGAGGAGGGATGACGACAATTTGAATATATATAATTTGGGAAAATAGAGTTTCAAATTCGTTGTATATTTTGGTTGACCATACAATACAATAATATATACACCCTACATAACTATGAACTTCCAACTCAAAACCAATTGGCAATTAGTGGATTGACCCATATCATCACTTATATATAACTCAGGTTTCATACATCTTTCCAATGTGAGATAATCTCCAACACCTCCCCTCGAGACAATGGTCCGTCTAGCCATTACTCTCGACAATATCCCATTCTAAGATCAGGTTAGATCGGTCGGACTAGTATCGAGCCGGACCGATATCAGAAGATCGATGGGCCAAAGATAGTAGTGGGCCCAATCGATCTTAGTTCAAGTGGGAAGGTGTGAGTCTGCTCTGATACCATGATAAATTCTATGGGTTTCCAACTCAAAACCAATTGACAATTAATGAATTGGTCCATATCACTTATATATAACTCAGATTCTCATACATCTTTTCAACGTGGGATAATCTCCAACAACCCTATTATTATTATTATTATTGTTAGCAATTATAACAAACAAGGTTTGATGTCAAAAAAGAAAATGAAAAATAATAAATCGAGTCTGACTTCTTTAATGTTGTGAATAAAAAGGAGACCACCACCGAACCCAATGGCCACTAAACGAGCGTTACCTCCAATTTTTATTTCATTTTGTTTATTTTCTTTTTTATATAGTCAGCAAAAGAAAAATCTTGATTTTTTACAAGTTTTACGGCATTGCTATTATATTAAAATAACTAGAACTGAATTCAGGTGATGTGTTTCTAAATTATAATGTTACGATGTTTTTTTTTTTGTCAACGATAATGTTACGATGTTATAATTATAGAAATCTATATTTTGAAATTTATATGTGTGATTAATAAATAATACTAAATCATTTTCTGTAAATTTATTTAATTATATAATATTTTTTTATGGATCATGATTTTACCCGTTTGAATAATCCGTCTGACCATTGTATTGAAGATAAAATTTTAAATGATTTTTTGATAAAAATTGTTAAAAAACATATTTATATTTATGCTAAAAACATAAATCCAATATTAATATAATTTGGTTTACTGTTATATTTATTAGATTTATATATGTACGTAACAATCCAATACTAACACTTATATTTAAATTATTGTAATTAATCTATATAAGAAGGAAAATTATACATTATCATGGAATAAAAATTATATTTAAATTATAGTAATTATACTATATAT
>OVAU01000624.1:0-18878 GCA_900406315.1 Biscutella laevigata subsp. laevigata
TATATATATATATATATATATATATATATATAAAATTTATAAAGCATATGCGGGTCTTTGTTTAAGTCTCATATATAAATTTAAAATATTGTAATAATTGTAACTTTCATTTTGATTTGGAGTTTTACTTTTACCATTTTTCTTTTATATGTTATATTTTATTTTGTTTTATCCTTTTATATTTCTCTCTATATTTTATCTACATGATGTATTTTTTTGTCCATTCTATCTTTCTTATTTTATCTTTTTCGGTTGTGATTGTTAGCTAACATATTATCATTTTAACATAAAAATGACTTTTAATCTGTCTTGAGATTAATTTTATCCGTATTAGTTCAAAATGATGACTAATTAACTCTAAAAAGTAAATTAAATATAATTACAAATTTTATACTATTTAATATTTAATGTTATATGTAAATAATCTATATCTTAGTTAAAATTGTAAACTCTATCATCATAATAATCTTTTCTCATATGTTTCAAATATTTACTTATCAATTTTTCTTATTTATTACCAAATTTCAATATTGTGATAACTTTTAATATGTCTAATTTTGTAAAAAAGGATTTTATATATTTTTCTACTTTTTATTATCAACTTATCTCTACTTTAAATATTGTTTTATATTAATGTCTAACATTATTTATTCACAACAAAAAGGAAATCATGAATTTCATTTATTTTTGTTTAGTATTTAAATAGTTTAAAATTAGTAATAGTTATTTTATAAGTGTTTGTGCAAAAAAAACTATTAGTTAGGACAAATTTTACTAGTATATCATTAAAATTAAGTTTATCAAGTCATAATCAATTCGAAATAAAACTGTCATATATATATATATATATATATATATATATATTTAAAAATTTGTATATATTCATATATAAACATCAAAACTACAACTTTTACCAAATGTCCCATTAGTTATATTTTAAATGTGACAAAACATGACATGTTTTTCATTTTCAAACTTCCCGTTCCGTTCCCGAAAATAACCTTCCCGAATTTCCGTTTGCACACCCCTAGCTTTAGACACGAATCAGGCTCCGCAATGTGTCTTTAGGCACGAATTTCCGTTCGATGTCGTGTTAACTAGGTGATCTCATAGTTTTTGATCACTGATAGTTCCTCCCGCTTTCACCCAGTGAAAACGAAACCCATTTCCGCTTCACGATTCTGCCTAAGTGTTTTTGATTTTTTATCTCACTTTTGTATGGAGAGACGTCGTTTTGGGTTGTTATCTAACTTCAACTTAACTTAAGTTGAGTCATCAATCTAAAATAGTCATATCATCTGTACAATCAGCACATAGGACGGACATATTAACGACGTTAAATATGGTGTATGGATTAACCACATTTTGAAGAGTTTGTGCCCAAAATGAAAATTATTATCGAGTTCACAACCACTTCTCCGAATTATATGAATTTTCAGTGATGGCATAAGTATAAGTATGTGTATGCCATTCTCCCTTTCAAACCACATGGAAAACAATTTGTAACACACAGCATGGCAAGGGTACTATCTTAGTATGTCGTGTATCAACTTCTAAAATTTTAGAAAAATCGTAAATTAAAGAAAATCAAGTATGAACTTTTTACATGGAGCCATCTTATACTTCTAGTCACACCAAGAAATATGATTGGAGAAAGAACATATTACCTTCGTATATTGTTGGAGTTCCTCGTATGATAGTATTTATCTCAAGCTGATGTTCAAAAGAGGAATGTGTTGGACTTTGAAATAATCTTCTCCTTCTTTTTCCAGTTTCTCCATAAATTCCCTTTCAACTTTGTCGATGTTCAGTTCTTTCAACGAAGTGACAAATCTCAGCCCATCAGGAAGTTCAATTAACTCTTTACAGTTATTAATAGTGAGAGTATGAAGAATTGGCATGGACCCTTCCTCAATTATCCACTCTTGCAACTGACTTAGTCTCTTCATGATGAGCTTTCGCAGCTGGGGAAAGCCACCACTTGCACAAATCATTCTCCTCCCATAGAAAGCATAATCCTCTAAAGTAACCACATTCAAGTGAAGCAACTTCTCAAGAATCGGCATCGGATCCTCCTCAATATAACAATGACTTAGACTTATAGTTATGCTAGTGAGGTTAGAAGGGAAGTGTTGCACATCAGGTAACTTTGGTATATGTATACATGTAGCCGGATTCGGGTTATAGTAACTTTCTGTATCGCATATAGTAAGACTTTCAAGGTGTCTTAATTCACGTAGAGATGAAGATAGGGTTTCTATAGTACAATCCTCAGCTTTGAATCTGATTGAGAGAGTCCTTAGCCTTGTCATACAGTTAAGATCAGTCACACTGCTATGCTCTGCTGCGAAATTCTCCAAAGTCTCCAGGTTTACTAGATTACTCAATTCCAATTTTGTCTTATCATTCATACGCTCTGGTAACGAAAGGTATCTCAACTCTGGCAACTCCTTCAAGACATTGGGCACGTAAACAGAAGCACCCAAGTATTCCGCATGTACATCTAGATTCAAATAGAGGAGCAACTTTAGATTCCGTATAGAAGAAGGTAATCGAGACACATGAGCACGGTGTAAACTCAAGAATCTCAAGTGGATGAGCTTTCCAATATAAAATGATAATTTCACTCCAAAGCGCCTTCTAGAGAGATCTAAAACCCTCATCAACTGTAGTCTTGAAAAGCGTGAACCTGCTGCCAAAAAATGACTCCCCCCATATCGGTCGATGAACAAGAGAGATTTCAATTTAGGGTTCTCGTAATACCACGAACTACCACGAGATTGTACGACTAATCTGCGAGATTTACTAGGCGAACGAGAATATTCTCTTGAGGTTTCGGTATGTGTATCAACAATGTGTACGAAATCCTCTTCTTCAGCTTTAAGCAAACATACTTCTCTCATCATGTCATGCAAGTGACATGTTTCAAACTTTGATGTACCAACGTCTCTTTCGGAAATAACCATGTTTCTTTTCACCAATGCTTCTATGTACCCATCTGCAACCTCTCGAATTGTCGCTCCATCGTAACACCTCGGTCTTGGTATTGCTTCTCCAGCCCAATAATATGACAAGTTCTCTGTATCTATCTGATAATCTTCAGGGAAATGGGCAAGGTAGAGGAAACAATGCTTCAAATAAACAGGAAGCTCTTCAAAGCTCAAATACAAAACATGATAAACTGAAATGATATTTCTGTCGTTGAAGCTAGTTCCTCCAACTATGTGAGATTTAATATTTTCATAAATCCTTCTCCACTCACGCAATGTGTGTTGCACAGCTAATAACCCACCTAGCACCTTAACAGCTAACGGTAATCCTCCACAATGTTTGATCATTTGCTTACCCATTTCTTCCATTTCTTCATCTACACAACATCATTAAGATATATGCTAATATTAGATTAATGTCCATAACCATAAGGATTAGGTGTGAAGGAGATCAACATGAAACCACAAAAATTAGTTTTTGTTGATAATCAATTTAAATCTCGGACTTTTGTTCACTGAGCCAAATTAGAAATGCCTTTAACTTCACTAATAGAATATTTAAACGGAGTTAAATCTTGCTGGTAAAGGAACGATGTTGTTTTTCAATAAAATGACAAAAAAATATCTTAAAATTTTAAATTTTGGTCATTTTAAGCACGAACTTTCGTTGAATTTATATTTACATCACAAACTTTAGTTGGTCGGACCAAATTAGACATGATTATATTAGGGGTTGGTTCGGGTTACACAAGTTTTGGTTTTATTTGATTTTTTAAAATATGTTCATTCAAGAATATATCGGTTCGGCTGGATTCGGGTTATTCTGTTCAGTTTGGATTTAAAATAAAAACTAGAATAACTCAAATCGAGCCATTTTGATACGTTTACTTTTATGTTTTTGATCACACACTTTGACATTACATTTTAATCACAAACTTTATATTAGGGGTTGACGGTAAGTTATTCGGCTCGGTTCAAGTTATTTAAGTTTTGATTTTGTGTGGTTTTAAAAAAATATGTCCATTCAAGGATAAGGTCTATATCAGTTCGGTTTGGGTTATTTGAATTTTGGTTTATAATCCAGGTTTATAATCCAAACTGAGCCAAAGAACCCGAAGCGAGTTGAATTGATATAGAATTATTCTTGAATAGACATATTTTTAAAAAGACAAGTCAAACAAAAGCTTTAATAACCAGAATTGAGCAGAATAATTCATCGCCGACCCCTAATATAAAGTCATGTCTAATTTGGCTCGGCCAACGAAAGTTTGTGATTAAAATGTAAAGTCAACGAAAGTTCGTACTTAAAATGGCCGAAATTTGAAATTTCATGTTTTTTGTTATTTTTTTCAAAACGACGTTGCTTCATTTAATGGTGAGATTTAACTTCGTTTAAATATTCCTTCAATGAAGTAACATCGTGTATAATTTGGCTCAGTCAACAGAAATTCGAAAATTAAATTGAGGGTCAATAAAAATATAAGGTTTGAATAGCTTAAATGATAGATCACGGTTTAAGCAATTCAAATTTACAAATTTAGAGTTTTCTGACAATTTTCTCATATATATATATATATATATATATATATATATATATAAGTTTAAATGTTCTGAAAACTTACCTCTAGTGTTTTCTCTAGGAAATGTTATTCTTCTAAAAAGTGTCCAACTCTCTTCAAGAGTTAGACAATCTGGTTTAAAAGTGAAGCATGTAGGATCTGCTCGTAATGCAACACCCTCGTTGCGAGAAGTAAGTAATACCTTCCAACCTATACAAACAAATCTCAATTACATATCTTCCTAACAAAGCAAAAGAATATAATGTGTATATCATAAGATGTTACCTTTTTCCGATGAAAATATTGGTTTGATTCTGTCCCAATCTTCTTCTCTCCATATATCATCAAGGACAATCAAAACCTTTTGTGTTTCCAACACTTGAAAAAGTATTTCTTGAAGTTGTTCCACTGTCATCTTTGTAGCATCTTTGTACTCTGGACTAAGTTTGTGCAAGATGGTCTCCCACACATACTTTCTTGAAAATTGTTGTGAAACACAAACCCACACAACCCCATCAAAATGGCTTTTCACCATCTCATGGTTGAAAATTTGTCTTGCAAGAGTGGTTTTACCAATACCACCCATCCCGGTTATAGCAACCACTTGACTGCTACCTTCCTCTACCAAATAGTCTGCCAATTTCTTAACGTTTTTCTCCAATCCCACGAGGACGGTTTCACTGTCGTAAGAAAACGTTTGTCGCATTTCCCTTTGTCTTTCTTGTAGAGACTGAGTATACCCATCACTAACAATGACTTGTTGAACGCCAAGACTCTGCATATCTCTTATCACCTTAGAGATCCTCTTACTTATGGCTTTTATATCAGACGCAAGTTCTCTACGATCCACTAGAACCCAAGAAAACCTTTTCATGCGCTTGCTGATGATGCCACTTGTTTCTCCATGTTCTCTTTTGAGAAGAAAGGTTTCGATTATATCTTCTGCGTCATAAACAATTTCTTTGATCTCTTGAATGCTGTTTTTCACCATAGCACTTGTATGTTTCTTGGAATCTGCATCTTCCAAAAAGCACCTTAACATATTTACATCACTTTTCAATTCATTAAACTGCTCTTCCACTCCCTGAAACCGCTCAGATTCTCGGACAAGAAGATCCCAAAGTTTCTCGACTCCAAACGACAAAAGTGTCTCAGCCATAAGTCTCCTTCTGCAGTATAAAAGAATCTTTAAATTCAGAGGGGATATGTTTTTCAGCTCCTAAAGTATCTACAAGGACCCCATCAGTCTCGTTAATACGATCAAGATCACAAAGTCTGACCAAAGGATCCTAGAAGAAATTATTGAAAGAATTTTCCAAGCAGAAAGGCATCACAAAGTCAACTTATCATACCCAAAAAAAAGTACTCGCCTTTTCACTGCAGCAAAGAACTTAGCGGCTCGCTCGTCTACGTTCTTTTCAGTAAGAGAGAAACTGTATGATCGGTTCTTGTTACCAACCTCAACTTTATGTCTTGTGTGTGTTGACCTGAGAGTTCTTAAAAATAATTAATAAAATTATTAATTACGCCTGATACAAACCAAGAGTTAAGAGCATTATATCCTCGTATTCCCTTTGAACTAACTCAGAAAGTTATGTCAAGTAGAGCTATGATATTTTATTACTTTCAAAAGAAGTAGGCAAATAAGACAAAACATTGTAGAATATTCGAGATAAAATAATACCTTAATTATTGACTATATCTTGAGTATTAAAACAAACAAATTACAGAATTAAAAAGTTTTATATCATACAAATGTAACATTGACCTTATCAAGGATGAACTCAAATACTTTCAGTCTTAGAAAAAACTTGAAAAAGAGAGGTCTGTGGTACAAAAGCTTCATTTAGACATTATATTGTAAATTAGTAAAAACAGACAAACTGTCACAACCCCATATTCATCCTTAACGGACTAAAACACACGACATACACTTCAGATCTTTGATCTCTTTTGTTTTTTCTACTCGTCATCTTCATCTCCAAGCTTGTAGGAACTGAAATGTTCGACCTTGAACTTCCACTCGCCATTCACAGCATCATAAGACACAAACTCAGCTCCTTGTTCTTCAGCTTTCCTCTTCAACATTTCCTTATACTTCTCCAACCTCGGGCCTTCCTTCACTTGTTTCCCTGTCTTCTTGTCGTTACATTTTATGTTCAGCAAAGTCACTTCCGCAGGCTTATTCAACCCTTCACCTACCGGCGGTTTTTTGCTCTCGTCCATGTACACTATCACTTCTCGGTTATTGAACTGAACCACCATCTCCAGGTCGAGGTTGCAAACATCCGTCTCTCCTAGGAACTTTATGCTCCCGTAACCGTGTCTCCCAACCACAAAGTCCCTTACCCTCCTGCAATAACCAGGATTAACTCTTTCCTTTGCAGCCAGTTCTTGGATCCGAGGCTCTGTGAAATATTCAGCGTTATGCAGCTTTGGCATTAATGACTCGATATCTACTCGACTTTGTGATTTCTGTGAGCCGTTTTTATCGCCTCCATGATTTTCATCTGTCCCGTTTGATTTATGATTGGCTTTGGCTGGAGAAGCATCACAAGTTTCACCAATATCCTTATCTGCAGATACCAATGCCAAAGTCAGAGAATTTTTCCCAAAAGGCACAAACAAGAATTGTTACATATCCATATTTTAAATACTTACTCTCATGGTCGACTCCATTACCAACCCCATTAGAACTCATACCTGAAATTCACATGTAAAAAAGGAATCTACTATGATCAAATTCAGCCACATCTATTAAATTACAAAAGCTATAGCAGCCATATGCCTAGAAAAAAAAATTGAAATAATTGAAGCCTCAATTTGCCACCGAAAACGAGGCTCCAAACCCTGTACCAGATAAGCCAATGAATGTATATAGGCAAGCGTACCGTTCTCCTGCAATGGGGTCGGGCCATCCTTTGGAGGTGTTGCATTTTTTACCCTTTCAACTGGGCGTATAAACAAAGCTCTAGGGTTTTCCCTTGGAATGAAAAATGCATCAGCCTTTGGTGTACTGGAGTTCTCCTCTTCAACGCTGAAGAATGGAATCTGAAAAGACATAGAAACAAACAGGTAGAAATAATCTCAGTAACAGAAGTAAAAACTGCAGTTGAATTCAAGACCAATGCAAAATTCAGAAAACAGTAAACATACCTTCGGACCATCATCGCCAGGACGATACTTTCTTGCAGGTAGCCTGACCCTCCTTGTTAAAAGGTGTCGAGAAGTCAGCAGTGATGATACTCTAACAGGAGCAGGTTTATCAACGACCTGAGAGAGAGAAAAATATATGGATTAATAAAATTGGAATCATCATCGAGCAGTGACATACTTAAGATGCAATGCAAAGGAGTGGAATGTCTGCGAGAGAATTCTATCACAGCTCTATGGGGTTCTTTACTCTGAATTTGACCCAAAAAAATAATAAAGAAGAAGAAGGCAGAATAATCTTACAGGCATGCTGGAGATTCCATACTGGATCGAAGGTGAATTTCCACCTTGCGCAATTGAAATCTGAGGCAAAGCGGGAAGAGTTCCAAATGGGTTTGTAACAGGGATTGGTTGCATAACAGCTGAGTTCATCGGTGCGGCCCTGTCAATTCCCAGTGTACAGTTAATAAAATATCAAAACGGTGGAAAAAAGAGTCGGAAACATTGATGTCAGAGAGAACATACACTTGCCCAAAGTTGCCTTGATTAAGAGATCCCATTCCACCTGTAAAGCCAGTTGTATTATCTTAAGAAGATAAATATACAAGAGTCAGATTCCAAAAATCAATAATATCTGTTCCAGAAATCAAGGTGAAAACATTCAGGGTGATTTGAGTTGACGTACTTATTTGGGTTTGACCAAAGTTGTTGAAACCAAAAGCACCTGATGTTTGAGCTGGCTGAGCTGGTTGGAAGAGTGACGAACCAGCAGGCTACAAAAATAAAACCAATATTAGAAATTCCCATATAACTTCAAAAAGCAGGAAGAAAACATCGACTCTGAAGAGAACAGGCATCCATATTAGTAAAAGAGAAAGTTACCGTTGTTTGACTGAAGGGAGATGCGCTTGTAGTTAAGGATGAGGTGCTGGAAAACAGGTTCCCGAATCCAGTGGAAGGGGAACTGAAATTGTTAGTTTGGGGAAATCCAGAATTGGTATTCTGTCCAAACAAAGAACCAGTCTGTCCTAATGAGGTGTTTGAGCTAAACAGCGGAGATGACTGACTGTTGTTAAAATTTCCACCAACGTTAAATGCTGGAGTTGACCCTTGTGCAGGAGCTGAACCAAAGATTGATGGAGAAGCGCTAAATCCTGGAGTGCTTGTTGAACCAAATGGCTGCGCTGTGGCTGTTGCAAAACCAGGAGATGATCCAAAAACGGATGTGGTAGTCGATGAAGTTGATCCAAACATGGATGGCGTAGTGGTTTGACCAAAGGGCGAGGAAAAATTTGTGGTAGTTGTTGGAGTCTTCTGCCCGAAAGGGTTGGTGGCTGTTGAGCTTGAAAAGGGGTTTGTTGGATTTGAAGATTGCTGACCAAAAGCTGGTGACTGAGAGAATACACTTGGCTGAGAATTTGTTACACCAAATCCAGCACCTCCAGGAGACTGAGCAGCAGAAATTTGTCCGCCTGAACATTGAAGACAAGAGAATCAATATTCTGGTAAACAAAGTACACATATCTAACCTTACGACAAATGCATAACATGGATTTGTTTGGCATTGGACCTTTATCTCCTCGCTGGTAGTCCTCCCACCGAAGCTCTTCATGGCTTTTATCTTTGTGTACAGGCATGGCAGATATCGATTGTAGCTTCCCAGCAGGCTGGGTGGTATTGCCTGTTTCTGCCTCAGTTGTAGGTGTATAAGGCATGACCCTACTACCCCCTTGTTGACTCCCGAAAGTTGATTGGCCCCCAAAAGTTGGGGTCGATGCCTGTGCACCTGCAAAACAAAATATGTGAACATATTACGTTATATTGAACGGGAATTTTTACTCTGAATCTGTAATTGAATAAAAGTAGCTAAGGGAGAACTTTGGGCTCTAAAGGAACCACTACCAAATGCGGAGGTAGACTGCCCAAAAGCTGGGGATGAGCCAAAACTAAAAGATGGGGTACTTGATGCCCCAAAGGCAGGAGTGCTTGATGCTCCAAAGGCAGGAGTGCTCGATGCTCCAAAAGCGCCTCCAGAACCAAATGCATTGTTGCCAAATGCAGTACCAGAGCTACCAAAGGCTGGTGTGGGTGACGCGCCAAATGCAGGCGAGTTTGTGGCCCCAAATGAAGGAGTGCTTGAGACACCAAAGGCAGAGGTGTTCGTGGAACCAAAGGCTGGCGTACTCGATGCGCCAAAGGCAGTGTTTGTAGTGCCAAACCCGGGTGTGCTTGTGGCACCAAACCCAGGCGTGCTTGTGGCACCAAACCCAGGAGTGCTTGTGGCACCAAATGCAGGGGTGCTAGTAGCACCAAAGGCGGGGGTACTTGTGGCACCAAATGCGGGGCTGCTTGTGGCACCAAATGCAGGGCTGTTTGTGGTGCCAAAGGCAGGTGTGCTAGAGGCACCAAAGGCAGACGTGTTCGATGCACCAAACGGTGTAGATGAACCAAAAGTGCTGTTTCCAAATGCAGGCTGCGATTGCTGTGTGGTGCTTCCGAAAGGACTTGACTGAGGAGTTGAGAAGCCAAAAGGCTTCTGCCCGAAAGTAGAAGTTCCTATAAGAGGGAAAGATACACATCAGTTTTCAATATGAGAGGTGCAAAGAAACAGATAATATCAAAAAGGCTAATGAGAACCTGAAACCTAACAGACAATCAAATGCTTGAAGAAATTAGAAAACAATAGCAAAAGTATATTAATACAGTCCCAGGACCCAGACTCCCAGTCCTACTGAGGAAAAGCAGGTTCCTATTCCATCAGGCTATCCAAGTATCTATCACATGAATATATAATATATATATATATATATATATATATATATATATGTTAATGATGGAAGCAATCACACAAACCACTAAACTGGATAAATAAAAGGTCCTTACCACTAAAAGGTGAAGCTGAATTGCCAAAAGCAGGAGAAGATGATGCTCCAAAAGCAGGAGTAGAGCTCCCAAACGCTTGTGATGAAGCACCAAAAGGAGAGGAAGTTTGAGGTGCACCAAAAACACCAGTTGAAGTGCCCCCAAACATGGAACTCCCAGTCTGTGCGCCAAAAGGAGAAGAAGTACCAAAGGGTTTCGGAGCAAAGGGATTATTACTCGCGTTATTGTTCTGACCAAACACGGGTTGAGTTTGGGTCCCAAATGGACTGCTGCTAGACGACTGTCCAAAAGCTGTAAAAATATATTCGACGGGTCACATTAAGTTAGCATTGGAAAAGCTTTAAGTATACAGGTTCAAATAAGGGAAAAAGGAAAGAAAGAGAATATCCGTGCATGGTAAACAAATAACTACCAAAAGCCAGAGCAAAGAATAAATAAAAGGATCACTTACGATTTGAAGAACCAAACATCTTCCTCTATATATTCAAAACTCCGGACTAAGCCAAAGGAACTTTATTTTCTAGCCTGCAACAACAAAGAAGGAAATATCAGGAATACTAATAAGAAGAAAAAGGCAAACATTAGCAAACACCATACTGGAAAAGCTAGCATCGAACTTTGAGCAAAAGAAAGTATTAAACTGTTCCTAAAACATGTTAATGGTATCAATTAACGAGAAGAAAAGCCTCAGATTGGTTCATGCGAGAATAAAAGGTTTTGAAACCACAACAGAAGAAAAAGATAGTCATGAGAAACCAAAAGGGCCAATTTACCATCAGCTTGGATCGGAGTGGAAGAATTTCAATTCCTAACGAAAGACCATTAACAATACAATTACTCCTAATTGGATCAAAAATTGAACAAAACAACATAATAAGTTGTGATTCATAACCAAAAATCATCAAATTAGGAACCAAGTATGAAAATCAAACCGAGACTGATCGAAACATTAACTTCAACAAAGAGTACCTATAATCAAAAACAAACTACGCCTCTCGAATATCGGACAATACACGAAAATCTAAACACCAAAAGCTAACAAAATCGTTCGTCCTATGTTAAAAAAAAAAACTAGGGTTCAGGCGTGAAACCGCAGACAGTGTTGAAAGGAAAACGACCTAGTTGGTAGTCAAATCAAAAGAGGATTTAGAGGAATGTAACCTGAATCACCGATAGGTAATCGACGGAGACGATGAGGGAGAAGCCGAAATCTCGCCGGAATCAAAAAGCCTAAAAGCTGGCTTTGATATTTAACGTAACTATAGAAAATGAGAAAGTAGGAGGAGGCTGAGTATATAAACAAGCGTTTCTGCGTTTAATCCAAGTCAGACGAGCGTCTCCCCGACGCCTGGTACTTGAACCGGATTAATTAGCCGGTCCGACCGACTAAATCATGGTTTATTTCCTTAACCCCGGTTCGCCTGCGTGGGTCAACTAAGAATGTTTTTGTTTTGGTTCTTTTTATATATTTTTTAACTTTTTTTTTTATCTTTTAGCGTCAGTTTTCAGTGTTTGTCTTTTTGGGTTGTCTAAAGCTCTATTATAGAGTCTCAAAGATTTACATATATCTTCCGTTCAAATTGAGACAGATAGAACGGATGCTTTCAAAGCTTTTCTAAATCCTAAAGATTGGCCAAGTTTTAGGAATTGCCTTGCTAAGATCTCCTTGCTCTCATCTTCTTTCCAACATTGTGCAGTTGTGCTAATTCACAAAAAGGCTAACTTGCTCCCAAGAAAAATAGCTCGAAGTGTTGTTCGTGATGGTCGGCTTCGATCATATTTAGCTATTGGAGCTCCTTTTTGGTTGACTTCTTCTGTGATTAAGGACTCCTTTGAAGGCTGATTTTTGTACCTCATCTCTGTAACTTAACTCTGTATTTTCTTCTGTTCTATTACATCAGTTTTGGGGGAAAAAAAAAAAAAAGCTCTATTATATTTCCTTTTGTTCAAATAATTGCATATGACAACAACAAAAAAAAAAGAGGATGGCCGCGATTCTAAAATTCCAGTATTCCTTATATTTTTTTTGGAAACTTCATTAACTAAATCTAAGATATGAATAATTAATAGTTTGACAAAAAAGAAATAATTAATATAGATTTTTATTCACTCAAACTCATAATTATAGTATAATTAGATTAAGATCTGGATTGGATTATGTATTTATGTCTAGATTTTATCGTCATCATCAAAAAATTTAATAAAACATTAACTTTACTAAATATATATTTATGAGATTGTTGAGCGCAGTGTTGAAATGCCACAATGTTTACAAGTTTCGTTGCTAGAGTGTGAATATGAATGCCATCTACTAGGGACTCACTCTTCATTTTTATGTGCAATTACAAAAGCAGCCCCTCTACTTTTTATTGAGTAACTAATTAAAAAAAATAAAAATAAAAGCTTTTCATCACTTGAGGCTCGCTCTCCCCCTTTAATGAGCAATTAATTAAAAATTATAAAAAGCTTCTCATCACTCGGGCCTACTCTTCCCTTTAATGAGCAATTAATTAATAAGCAATTAATTAGAAAATAAAAAGAAGTTTTCCATCACCACGATTCACTTTCACCAACTCGCCTAATTACCATTTAATTTCGATCTGGTCATGCTAATTTCCCAAAATTTCCATAATTTCCTCGAGAATACAAAATCGAAGCTCAAGCAACACCTCGCCCGAATTAAAATAGAGTTTACACGTTCTGCTCAATCGTTCTCTACACGGCATATAGGTTTCAGTTCAGTTTAATAAAATTTAATTCACCAAATTCTTAGTTTGATTCCCCAAATTTTAAGTTCAATAACCAATTTTAAGTTTATTAACCAAATTTAAATTTAAGTAACCGAAATTTAAATTTAATCCAATATAAAAAAAAATTACGACAAACAATTTAATTATCTAAACAAATAATTAACTATAAGGATGATTATCTAAATAAATAATTAACTACAAGGATGCAATCATTAAATCAAATAACTTAAATGATGATAACATAATATGAATGTTTTTTTATGAATTCATGATTTATACATTCGGTTTCTCATAAACAACCTCTTACATTATATGAAACCTTATATGATCTTGTGACTATATTGATGCAAAAAACTTTGAATTATTAGCTTATGGATAATTTAACACAGAAACTTTGGAAAACATGATGAAGATACTAAAATCATGTGGACAACTACAAATTAATAGATTTTAAGTAGTTTCAACCAAAGATTCCTTAAAATTATCAAAAAAACAACTATTAAAGATCTGAAACTACTCATTTCTTAGGGTCGACTATGACCATTTTTTGATTTTTTTTTTAAAGTTCACGTAGATAACATAAAAGAACAACCCAACTCATTTCTTGGAGAACTACTCATTCCATCAATTCCTTGTCAACATCACTTGACTCCTCCGCCCAGAGTTCCTCCATTCTTCCCTACTTCTTTCTCCACTTTCTTTTCCATTTTCTTCTTCCCTTTCTTCCATTCTCTTCTTCCATTTCTTCCATTTTCTTCTTTCCTTTATTCCCTTTCTTCCCTTTCTTCTTCTCTTCGTCGTTCTTTCGGTTGATTTTTCATTTTCTTCTTCAGTTTGAGCCGCTTCTTCTCTGTGTTTTAGTTTTTAAGGAGAGAAGGCGTGTCTCTAGAGTGCCTAGGCACGAGGCGCATATGAGCTATGACGACGAAGCCTCGGGGTGGCTAGGTGAGGCTACATAACCGCCTTGCTCAGGGCTCGCCTAAGCTCTGTGCATGCACAATCATCTTCTTTATTAGATCATATTTACTACATAGAGAATGTGAGAGGGAGGGAGAAAGAGAGAGAGAGATAATGAGTTCAACAAAGAAAAAGAGTTAGAGAGAGGGTTCAAGAGAGTGAGCGTGAGGGAGAGAGAGAAAAAGAAAATTCATAACAAAGCTCTCATGCATTACAAACTCAATAAAGTTCACGTAAATAACATAACACAACAACCCAAAAAAAAGTTCACGTAGATTCTCGGAGATCGATTTATGTGGTTTCTCGATGGAACTCTCGTTCGGTGAAGAATATGAATCGATTTTGAGTAGTGGGGGGAGTTGAGAAGTTTCAGATTCAGTTTCGTCTTGGGAAGTTGAGAAGTGTCGGTTTTGATTTCAGGGAGTTGAGAAGTGGGACGAGTAAACTTTGGTGAATATTGGTGGAGAAATGGGGAAATAGATCGACGAAAAAATTAGAGAGCAGATGCAATTATATTTTCACTAGGACAACTGAACAACTGAAACAACTGGAGCAAAAAGAACAAATGAATTTTTATTTATGACTTTCGGTGAAGAAATGAAAAAGAACGTGAATCGATTTTGAATTGTGCAATGAAAAAGAAATGAAAAAAACAAATTTAATGAAAAAGAAACCAGCTTTAATGAGATATTTGACTTTATTGGGTTTGACCCTGGTTTTTGAATGTAAATACTATCTATTTTTTTTAAAAAAAACTTGTATTTCACCATTTTTCTTTATTAAAATATAATTATATTAGAAATTATTTAAAAACATGGTATATGGACCTCTACTTTTCATTAATGGCATTTGAAATATTCATCCGAGATTGTTGTTCTTTCTTTTGTGATCATATTAGATTGTTCTTTAATGTTCTTCTACTAGTCTAAAATAGAGTTTTAAAACTATTTAAATATTTATTTAAATTTTTTCTTAATAATTTTAATTAATATTTTTAATAAGTATTATATGGTAATAAAAATAGTAATTAATATATATATATATATATATATATGGTTGTGTCTAAATATTTGCATTTATCTTCTATATTTTGAAATTTTCATATAAGTTTTTATTATAAAATTTAATATGATTTGGCAAACCAATAGGTATCAATCAAAAAACTAAGTAGAGAAAAAATTTTAAAGTATGATTTTAAATAAAAATGAAAAAAAATAATTTTCTGGTGATTGTGAATAAATTAAATATGTTTTAAAAATTTAAATGAGGGATTTGCAAACTTTGAATAATTTAAATATTTATTTGTATTTTTAAGAGAATAATATTTAATTAAAATTATTTAATAAGTATATTTTGGATGAATAATATTTAAACATAAATGTAAAAATATGTTTGATAACTGGTTTAAGATAATAGATAAAAAAATCTGTGGTTTCTTCGGTTTTCTTTTAATATTTAAGAGAAATAATTTTCTTAACTAATATATAATTCTTAGAATAAGTCGTTTGTTATATATACACTTTTAGATAATTGTTATTCAGTTTACTTAATTATAATTAGTTTACATCATAATCTTAATTTGTTTGATAACTTATGTTAAATGAAAATTCTTCAACTATTTACAAAATTGGGAAATTAGTTAAAACCAAATGCAATTGCGTGTACTTGATTCTGTGATATTATGGTTATTTAAAAAATATATATTAATTTTACATCTCTATAGTATTATTTTATAGTGATTTTTAAGAATATAACCTATAAATTATTAAAATATTACATGATATCCCATTATAAAAATAAAATTTAAAGAACAAAAAATAAATATTCTTTAAAGATAAAATTGGTAATCTAAGTAATTTTCAGTAAGGGTAAAATTAGAAATATATGTATCAATATTATTTATTGAAAATTAAATATTTTCTCACAAGATACTATTTAATAAATATTTTTAAATATAATTTAAATTTTTAAACGAATTTAAAAGAATTTTAAAATCAAATTATTTTAATATGTGATTTATCTTTTTCAATAATATCATAATTTACCTCTCTTTTCAAATTTGACAGTATTTCAATTTTGATTTTTTGTCCAATATATAATATAATTACTATTATTTAAATATAATTTTTAGTGTATCCCTATAGTATTATTTTAGAGTCACTCTTAAGAATATAACATTTAAATCACTAAAATATTACATGATATGCAATTGTAAAAAATAATTTAAATAACAAAATAAAAATATTTATTAAGTATAAAATTGTAAATCTATGTACTAATCATTAAGGGTAAAACTCGAAATATACTAGGATTGTACCCGCATTATATGTGGGGTGATGTTTCAAATTATAATATTATGTTATTTTTAATTTTATAAGAAAAAATTAATTTTAAATATGTGATTCTATAATTTTATATCTATAATTGTATTTAGAATGTTTTATTTTGTATAGAATGATAGTCATATTATTATTGAATTTGGGTCAAAATTTTACCCGTAGTTTAATTTTTTTTAGTTAAATATTTTAGATTTGTTTCAAAACATTAATTTTAATCCAACATAATATATTAAATATTAAAATTAAAATATTCAAAGTATCATATTTTAAAATGTCGAAATTATATATTTAATTAATCTAATCGAAACTAAATATTAAATTTTTCTTTTTGTTGGTCAAAATATGTTTTATTGAAATTTTAGTTTCGTTTCATAAAATTATATTTTAATCCAATATAATATATTAAAATATTTTTTTAAAATTATTTTAAGTATCATATTTTAAAAAAATCGAAATTATGTATTAAATAAATCTAATCTAAAATATATTTTTGATGAATTTACCTTTAATGAATATTCTATATTCATTTCAAAAATCTACTTTAATCGAATAGAATATATTAAAATTATTAAGTTTAAATTATTCTAAGTATATATTTTAAAATTTATGAAATTATGTATTTAATTATTCTAATCCTTAATTTTCATTAATACATATATTTACAGTTTTACCTCTTAATGAAAACTACATATATTTCAAAATTTATCCTTAATGAATACTTTTTATTTTGTTCTTTAAATTCTTTTTTCTCAATGGCATATCATGTAATATTATATTGATTTTAAGGTTATATTCTTAAAAATAATTCCGAAATAATACTATAGAGATTAACATTAACAATTCATATTTAAGATCATAAAAATAATAATATATAGCTCTAGGTTATTACTGATTTTTTGTTTGATTTTAAAATTTATATGAGAAATTAAGTAATATATAATTAATAAAAAAAATGGTTATGATTGATATTAGATTTGATAGCAAAGTTATTTGATTTAGTGTAGCTAAATTAGTAAATGATGGACGCTAAAATTTTAAGATAAATTTATTATACTGAAATAATTTTTATATTGAATTAAAATCAAAACTAAATACTCTTTAAAAAATTACAACGCTGCTTACTGCGGGTTAACATGATTAATTTAGGCATATTAACCTATGACTTAAAATTAAAATTAATATCAGAACTTATGTTTAGTTTTTTATTTAAAATAAATTTATTTGATATAATTTATAATGCTATATTTAAAAAAAAATTGATTTAATAAAGACAAATTAGAGTAATATGTTTAATTTATGCATATTTAACCTTTGATTAAAAAATAAAATCAAAACCTATGCTTAATTTTTAATTTTTTTGTTTAGGCATATTTTAACCTATATTTTTTTTAAAACGTGATTATTATTATTATAAAGTAATAATATTATCGTAATAAAATATTTTCCTAGTCCAATTATCAAAACCGTAGATTTGTTATTTGAAAATCAGTTGGACCCATATTTTATTGTGAGAAGAATCTGTATATTATTATTTAAATATACATTTTAGATTTTTAAATATTCAAGTAGATAAATTTTAATTTTTTAAAAAAATATTCAGGTAGATACACTTTAAAAATTCAAGTAGATAAATTTATTATTGGATATTTTATTATTTATAAAGTTATATCAAACTAATTTTGGTTTGTTATATATATATATATATATATATATATATATAATCTTTATAGTCATTAAATGAAATGGTTCATTATAACTTCTTGAGTCTGCGTTGAACGCGGATATTTTTTGTTCTGAAATTAACCTTAACATTTAACATCTTTAACTATAAAAATATGAATGTTATAATATCCATAATAATATGAAAGGTATAGTATTTTGTTGTAAAAATGGCCAATAAAAATAATATAATTGAAAAAATAAATAAATTATACATTTTAGAATATGAAATTTTTAGATATTACAAACATAAAATCACATATATAAATTTTATTAGGTGATTAATTTGTATTATGCCAAAAATTATTCCTCTAAAGATATTTATTCGGTATTTCGTAATTATTAAATCCTAAATTTAATCTTAAACTAGGATTTTACCCGCACATTTTGCGGATGATTTTTTTTCAAATTTTAGTTGTGTATTTTTAAAATTTTAAATTTTTTATAATTTAATTTAAATATCTAATACTTCATATACTGAACGATTTTCTCTAAATATTATATAATTTTATAATATTATATTTTGTA
>OVAU01000625.1:0-18999 GCA_900406315.1 Biscutella laevigata subsp. laevigata
TGTGGCCTCCAATGCTTCTCTTTTAATATATAAGAGAATATTTGAAGTTTCATTCTTTTGTTTGCATTTTAGTCCTTATATTTATACATGATATTTATTATTCTTAAATATTTTGTCATTTATCATTTTTAATCCTTAAATTTTTTATAATCTCATAAATATATTAAATTGTTTTTAGAAATATAAGTTTAACACATAAAATTAAATAAAAAATTCATATACTGTGATATAATGTGGTAAATTTGAATTTTACACATAAAATCGTTTTATAAATTTATGTGAGTTTTTCTGTAATTTAGTATTTAATTATGTATTTCTATGTAAAATTTTATATTCTAGTGTTACATTTTGTTAATTGATATTATTGTAATGTTTTAACATATGTGCTAATTATTTATAAAAGTTTTATGAATTTAAACGAAGTATGATAAAATATAAGGACCATATAATAAAATATAGATATTTTGAAAGTTTTGTTTGAAGTTTTGATTTTGGAGAACATCACCTCAAAACTTCAAATATGAAGTTTTGGAAACTCTAAAATAGATTTTTTTTTTTTTTTTGAGATGCTCTAAGAGAAGCGCAAAACAAAAGCTATTACACGAATTAAAGTCTTCTTTTAACAAGAAAAAATGTTCTAATTCTTTTATAAATGAAAAACAAAAGTTCTGCATAAAAAGAAAAGACATCAAAGTACATTAAACCCAAATCAGAGATAGGCTTCTTGTCACCTTAAAGCCTAAAGTGATTTAGTTGGGCTGTCTAAAATAATAGTATGATGTAGTGGAAATAAAAAAAAAGATAAACCGAATTGTAAAACAAAAATCGGTAGAGTCGGTTATTTCACTTGTAGCTTGAAAACAAAGCAGCAGATTCCGATATTTATTTGGGTTTTTTCTCTGAAATCGATCAATAAATTTCCTCTCTTGTTCTTCTTCGTCTTCCTAATCTCCAATTCTCTCATTTGCGGATTTCCAGCCTATATTCCGTATTTTACAGGTTTGCTTCTCTCTGAATCTAAGCTCTTTCGGCAATAATGCAAGTTTATGGTCTCTTTAGGTTTTTTAATTTAGGCGATTTGGTTTCTAACTTTTGGTCTTGACTACAGCTATGGCGGATACCGTTGAGAAAGTCCTCACCGATGAGCCATCTTCATCTGGCGTAGAAGCATCATCAATCGCCGGCGAGAAGTCAGAGCCGACTAAGGAGAAGGAAAAGTGGGGCGATGTTGAGGATGATGATGATGAAGAAGCTGAAGCAGTATTGGAGCTTAATTCGTTGAGTATTAAGGAGGAAGAGAAACGTGAATCTGTGCTTGAAGAACCCGAAGATTCAAACATCAAAGCGGTATTTACTACTACTACTTTGCCTTTCTTTTTGCTTTCCGTTAGTAGATACTAAATTGCGATTGTGTTGAATCTTGCCAATCTAGCTTAGATCTGGGGTTTACTGATTTCGATCTCTCGCCTCTTTGTAGGTTACTTCTGGTGATACACCATATACTTCGGCAAGTAGGTTTGAGGATTTGAACTTATCACCTGAATTGATGAAAGGCTTATATGTGGAGATGAAATTCGAAAAGCCGAGCAAGATCCAAGGAATCAGTTTGCCTATGATAATGACGCCACCTCACAAGCATCTGATTGCCCAGGCGCACAACGGATCTGGCAAAACTACCTGTTTCGTGCTTGGGATGCTGAGCCGGGTTGACCCGACACTGAATGAGCCTCAGGCCCTTTGCATTTGTCCCACCAGAGAATTAGCAAATCAGGTTAGTTTAGTTACTTTATTGATTAATGATCTGATAGTATTTGATTTTTGGTTTGGAGAAATTATGTTAAGAGCTTAGTTCATGTATCGTTGGTTGAATGAATGACAGAATATGGAAGTACTTCAGAAGATGGGGAAGTTTACTGGGATTACTGCTGAAGTTGCTGTGCCAGAGGGAACGAGAGGTGTACCCATTGCTAGGAGAGCACCTGTTTCAGCTCACGTGGTGATTGGCACCCCAGGGACAATTAAGAAGTGGATGTCATACAAGAAGCTTGGTCTAAATCATTTGAAGATATTGGTTTTTGATGAAGCTGACCATATGCTTGATGCGGTATGCTTCTTCGTACTGTTGCAGTTGGCCTTGATAAATTTCTCAACTTTATTAACTTCTGTACAATGCGACTATATGTTCCCATTTCATATGTTGATCGTTGCGACTTCACTGCTGTTTGCAGGATGGTTTCAGGGATGATTCCTTGAAGATAATGAAAGAAATTGAGAAAGTGAATAGTAATTTCCAGGTTTGTTAAACAAATGTCTGATTTGGTTAATGCATATTGAATTCTTAGTAGAATTTCTACTGATTTCTTTTGGCATATCTACTGTACCGTTATCTAAGTGGCACGATATAACTAATCGAGAATAATATATGCTTTTTAATGCACAGAAGCTCTTTAGTAGATAGAAATATTTCAGCTATGCGTTGACGTCTAGATTCCCTTACTATTTTGGTGTAAAAAGGAATATTGATCCGTCATCACTGTGAGAAAGCTGATACGTACGACTGAGCTATTTCGAAATCTTTATGGCTGTTAGTCTCAGTTGAAGGGAAACTTTTTTTTTCTTCTTCTGGCTTAAGCTAAACTTGATTATGTGCTTGTGTTGTCGACGTTTTCTCTTTCAGGTTCTTCTTTTCTCGGCAACTTTTAACGAAACAGTCAAAGATTTTGTTGGGAGGATAGTGAAGGACTACAACCAACTGTTTGTAAAAAAAGAGGATCTAGCTTTGGACTCAGTGAAGCAGTATAAAGTGATTTGCCCGAGGGAAGAGAACAAGATTCAAGTTATCAAGGATCAGATTATGGAGCTCGGGGATATTGGCCAGACCATAATATTTGTTAAAATGAAGGTGTCAGCAAGCAAACTTCACAAAGCTCTTGCTGATATGGGGTATGATGTCACCAGTGTTCACGGTAACATGACGGAAGCGGACAGAGATAAGATAGTGAAGGAGTTCAAAGACTGCCTAACTCAAGTTCTCATTGCAACCGATGTCATTGCAAGAGGGTTTGACCAACAGCGGGTTAGTATTATCCTTCAACCCCTGTCCTTTCTTCTTATTAATTGCCCCAAATTGCTTCTTAGTTACTTGCATCTTGCTGCAGGTGAATTTGGTTGTCAATTATGATCTGCCCACTAATTATAGAACCAAGGAGCCAGACTACGAGGTGTACCTTCACAGGGTCGGGAGAGCTGGTCGGTTTGGTCGTAAAGGTGAGCCATGAGTTAATTATTCCTTTTATCTGTCTGAAGGTGTTGCCATTAGTTAAATCATAGATTCTCATCAGTTTTAACAGTGAATTTTGTATTGTTTCAGGAGCTGTATTCAACCTCCTACTAAATGGTACGCAAGATATGGAGGTGATGGAGAAGATCGAGAAGTATTTTGGAGCAAACGTTAAGCAGGTAATAAAACTTAACTTTGTATCTGATTAGAGTTGGAGTTTGTTAAATATAGTGTCAAATGATTTTGAACTTTGGTACAGATCATTTCATGGAACTCAGAGGAAGAGTACAAAGCCGCGCTAAAGGAAGCTGGTCTACTTGACGAGTGAAAAACACAGATGGAGACATTGTTACCAAAAAACACAGATGTTTTGTTCTGTTTTGAGATTTGTGAGGCCAAGCTTCGTGTTTGGGGTTTTCTTGTAATTTTATGCAGAGAAATTTTCAGACTTCGTAGCTTTTTATTCAGAAGAACAGACTTTTGTTTTCAATGTCAAGACTAGATTTTGGTTGTGTCAGTTTCAGTGTGCAAAGCGCTGCTCTAGTTTCAACCGATGTTTGAGGTTTTAGCAGCAAGATGAATCAATGCTCATCGATGATAAAAAGTACGCAGATTCTTGTATTTCTGCACAAACACAGCTGTATCAATCTCCTTCTCTTGCAGAGCTTCAGATTCTTGATCCGCCTGATTCATAGCCTCTGCAAAACCCGCAAACAGGTGCTTAGACGTGATGACACAAGAACTGAAGAGAAGCTGAGGGAATCTATTGCAGTTGTATTATGTTTAATTTGAAGTCTGTGAAGAAGAGATCCTAGTGAGGAGAACTTGAGGATCTCTTCTTTTTGTCTCTCTAGCTCATTGAGTTTTTCTTGCGCAGTTGCGAGCTCAGTTGTACGGATTATTCTGCACTGTAACACAAAAGTCAAAAGAGATAATCAAAAGATTCGATACCATGGTGAATTGAACAAGTAAAGAAGGTTCTGGATAACCTACTTGGTTTCTGAGCTCCATTATCTGTGGCTCCTTCTCTAAATTCTCTCCTATTTTCACCATTTGACAATTTTAGATTATGGATGAAACCAGAGTTTCTTGTTAAAAAACAACATGAGCAACAGTTGCAAGAATACTAACTAGCTTGCTGCAATGTTTCTCTGCGAAGCTCATCTTTGATCTGATGGAAAAACACAAACATATATAGATAACTTCAATACATAAACTAATGAATCTACAATCTTAGAACCATAGATAATAGTTTACGGTTTAGAAGACTTAGGTGGTTCTGGATTTTGACTTGTTCAAGTGAGAGCAGAAATTGCTGGTATGCCTCTTTGTCAGAAAGAAGCTTCCTGAGCTCGTCCACACTACAGTAAGATATAAAAGATTTCAGAGCATACAAAAACCGCAACACAGTAGAAGCATAATCACCAAAACATAATGAACCTTTTTGTCTTTCAAGAAGGAGATAATACTGGCTGCTTCGCCTGGTGGAAACATGTGTTGAAGTCTGACTTGAAGTTTGACCAAGACCATCAGAAGGTTTCAGATCTGTCACTTTCTCAACGATCGTCATCTAATCGATGTCTTGGTGGAATCATCAGCAGGCAGCAAGATCAACAAAATCAGCAGCTGAGCAAGCTCAATTGTTGATTACAGCTCAAAATTAACGAAGAAACTGCACATAATTACAGAACAACCAGAGTTCAGAATCACGGACAGAGACCTTATGTCCGGGACAGATGTATCCCGACATAAATAGAAATCTTAAACGCCATCAGCAAAAATTCGTTAAAATCAAACAAGACCAAATGAAGGAAACACAAAAGGATTATGGAGTTGGAGTTGGTAATACCAGAAATTGAACATGGTTTCTAGAATTCGTCGACGAAGGAAGAATGAATTGTAGAACAAAACTGTATCAGAAAACCTCCTGTTCTTGTGCGTATCGGATCGATAGAAAATAAGAATTACAAATTAGAAGTTTGTTCGTTAACAAGACTATATATTTTTTTTTGTTCGAAAAGATTTCATTCCCCTTAAGAAAGTAGTTGTTTAGCTACATTGTCTGCCAGAGCATTAAAGCTTCTGGGAATAAACTTAAACTGAATTGTAAGAAAAGAGAGAGATAAGTCGGCAATGTCTGAGAGAATGCCGTGAAGATTTGAAATTGAAGTTCTTTTCGCAACTGCATTGATCAAAGTCTGTGAATCCGATTCGAAAGTGACTTCATGAATTCCCAAACTTCTTGCATGATCCATTGCTAAACGTAAAGTCATCCCTTCCGCAACTAAAGGGGATTTGACTCTTAAAGAAATACTCGAGTGTGATGATAGGACTCTGCCTGAATTTGTTCGATAGACCCATCCAAAGCCAGCCTTCTCCTCTGTTTTGCTCCAAGCAGCGTCAGTTTGACACACAAACCTCGTGTCTGGTCCACTGCCTTCCGGATTCGCTGTCCCACTCTGCTTTTGATGTTGTATCCCGGCCACAGCTAGGTTCCACTCTCTTGCTTCCCGGCAAGCCTTGGTTATGACTGACCTAGGATTCAAAGTAATCTCATTAAACTTCAGATTATTCCTAGCTAGCCAAATATTCCAACAAATCCAGGCAGCTAATGGCTCATTGGACAGTCCCATCGGTGGGAGACTTCGCAATTTCCGGAGGCCCTTCCATCCCACTTCGAAGGAGGTTACTGAGTTTAAGGTAATTCGGGAATGGAAAGGGGACTCATTCCAGACCTGCCTCGCGAACCGACAGTGAAAGAGGTGTGTAATTGTCTCTACACCTCCGCATCTTGGACAGGCAGGTGATATGTCAATCCGGCGAGCTGCAAGTCTTTCCCCTACCAGTAATGTACCTTTCGCTGCTTTCCACAGGAAGAATTTCACCTTCGGATTGACATTAATATTCCATATGTCTCCAATCCAATCCAGTCGAGAAGGATTCAACTGGTGGGGTTCTGCTAACCTTTCCATCCTCGAATAATAACCCGTTCGAGTGGAATATTCTCCTGATGGGTGTTTTAGCCATATCCGTGTATCTGCCCCTTTTCTTGTGCTTGGTTTAATCCGCATGATCGTCTGAGCAACCTCTGGGCACATCTCCTCTACTTTATCCATCTTCCAGGTTCCTGAGTTTTCTTCTAGAAGATCGGACACTTTTAGGTCTTTATCTTCCTCTTTCGCCGGACCCATAGGGGCCTCTTGTTGTGTTGTAGATAACCAAAAGGCTGTTATTACTGATGCGAATAGTTTCTCTGAAAAAGTACTTCTATTAGCTCAATGAAAAAATTACATAGACTCGATCTTAATAGTACTGCAAGTTACCAGACTCCTTAGAAATAGCCACTACTAACAGACTCCTATAAGTGTGGACAATCACTTACGATTATTGACTCAAAAACTTAATTGAACTCTTAATAGCTAAAGACTCGGACAACACCTTCAATCCTTCCCCTAAACTGACATGCACTGACACGCTAGCATTCAGTTTACTCCTCCTTACGCTTGATTCCCAGTTTCTTCCTCAGTCTCTCAAACACCTCCAGCTTAACTGGTTTGGTCATCACATCCGATAGTTGTTCCTCTGTTGAGCAATACTTCAGACTTATAACTTCTTCACTTACTAACTCCCTGAGAAAGTGAAATCTCACTTGAATGTGTTTACTTCTTCCATGAAGTATGGGATTCTTTGCCAGTTTAATCGTTGAGCTATTGTCACAGAACATAGTGATTCCTTCTTCCTGCAACACACCAATTTCCTTGAGAACATTTCGTAGCCAGACAGCTTGACAAGCACCATTCGATGCAGCCACATACTCTGCTTCAGTGGTAGACAACGTGACAATTGGCTGCTTCTTAGATGCCCAAGGCACATCTCCTTTTCCAAACATAAAAGAATATCCTGAAGTGCTTTTTCTATCATCTTCATCACCAGCATAGTCACTATCAACATACCCAATTAATTTCTCTTCTTCACCTCTTTTATATTGAATCCCAAAGTCTTTAGTGCCTTGAACATATCTCATAATTCGCTTAGCTGCCAGCATATGTTGTTCCCTTGGATTCTCCATATATCTACTCACTAGATTAACTGAGTAGATTAAATCAGGTCTAGTAGCAGTGAGATACCTGAGGCTTCCAATCAACTGCTTGAATGAAGTAGAGTCTACGCTTGGTCCAGTTCCTTCCTTGCTCAATTTCACGCCTGGTACCGTCGTATTCTTCACCGAGTTGCAGTTCTCCATGCCAAATTTCTTCAAGATTTCTCCTGCATACTTCCTTTGACATATAAATGTACCTTCCCCATCTTGAATAACCTCAACACCTAGAAAATATTTCATCAAACCGAGATCAGTCATGGAGAATTCTTTCTCCATACACGTTTTGAAGTCCTTCAGCATATGCTCACACTCGCTTGTATAGATGAGATCATCTACATACACACTAGCTATCAAAACCTTCCCATTCACTGACTTCACGAAAAGTGTATGTTCACAGTAACATTTTTTAAATCCGTCCTTTTCAAAGTAGGCTTCAATCCTACTGTACCATGCCCTCGGAGCTTGACGCAGTCCATAAATAGCCTTTTTCAGCTTGTAAACTCTCTCTTTTCCTGTTTCAGTCTCGAATCCCTTAGGTTGCTCTACTTATACTTCTTCGTTTAGTTCTCCATACAAGAACGCACTCTTCACGTCTAGTTGTAACACTTTTCATCCTCTCATGGCCGCCAAACTCAATAACAACCTGATCGTGTCCCATCTCGCAACCGGAGCAAATACCTCATGAAAATCGACTCCTTGTGTCTGATGAAATCCCTGAGCTACCAATCTTGCTTTGAACTTATCTATGTCTCCTTTCTCGTTGAATTTAGTTTTATAAATCCATTTTACACCAATCATCTTAGCTCCCTTTGGTAACTCAACTAGATCCCACGTATTGTTGTCCTCAATTGATTTCATCTCCACTTCCATAGCTGTTCTCCATTTTTCATGTTGTACTGCATTTTCGCTGACTGAATCCATCCATAAACCTAGACCCCGGTAACCTTCGTAACCAAAGCGTCACGACAACATCCAAAGTTGACCTTTGGATTCTGAAGTAGGGGGCAAGGAGGAGCGCGTAGGAATGTCGACCACCACATAAGCCACTAGTGGCTGAGAGAAAGCGAGCAGCACCTTGTATAGGTTGGGCAGAGCTTGAAGAAGCAAGCCCCTATCAGAGCAGAGAAAGCCATTGCGCGCTAGCCTAACTAGCTAGCATTTTTCAGCTGGCTGTTATTTAGTTGTAGCGCGCCTTCCCTCCTTCTATAACTTTGGAAAGATTTAGCAGTATTTTCTTATGATGACCTGGTCGAGAGAGTACGATACATCGGCAACAAACAGAGCAATCAATTCTCCACTTTGCTCATTTTCTTCCTCTGCAATACATACATAGTCTCTCATCCAGCTGGGTTGTTGAATGTTTCTTCCACTTCTAACTCTGTTTGTACCTGACTGCACTTCGTTTGGATCAGAACCAGATCCTGAGTTTTCAGCCGATGCGTGTTCCGCAACGTTTTGATCATCAACATCACTGTCTCCCTCAGAGACTCCCACGATATTTGTTGGTAATTGCTCATCTGTTATAGTCTGTTCAACATGCTCAAAAACTTCACCATCAAGTACCAGTTCACTTATGTCGTTCGTATCTTCCCAATTCCATCCATTCTTCTCATCGAACTTCACATCTTTACTAATGATAATCCTCTTCTTCGCTGGATCATATAGCATGTACCCTTTGGATTCCTTACTCACACCAAACATTACGCATTTGACACTTTTCTCTTCGAGTTTTGTTCTCCTTTTATACGGTATTAACGCATATACAATGCTCCCAAAGATTCTAAGATGCTCAACCGTAGGTTTATGACTGCTCCATTTCTCTGATGGCGTGATGTCACCTAGGATTGTTGTTGGGCTTCGATTCAGTATATGCACCGCATATTGAGTCGCTTCCGGCCAAAACCTAAGTGGCACCTTCATGCCAAACATCATGCACCTTACCATATTCATTAAACTTCGATTCTTTCTCTCAGCCACTCCGTTTTGCTGCGGAGTGTACGCATTTGTCAGTTGCCTTTTGATTCCATATGTAGAGCAGTAGTCTTGGAATTCCTTGGAGTTGAATTCTCCACCTCGATCAGTTCTGAGACACACCAAGACTTCACCTGTTTCTCTTTCTGTTGCTGCCTTAAATTCCTTGAAGCTTTTGAATGCTTCTGACTTCTCCTTCAGAAAGTATGTCCAACATTTCCATGTGTAATCATCTATAAAGTTGATGATGTATCTTTTCCCACTCTCAGATGCAGGTGAGATAGGACCACAAATGTCACTGTGCACTAATTCCAATCTTCTGCTTGACTTTCATTGACTATGCTTGGGAATGTTCTCTCGAATCTGCTTTCCCTTTAAACATATTTCACAGACTGCACCTTCAAACTCAATATTTGGCAGTCCATTCACCATCACTTTCTTAGCCATAACTTTCAGACTGTTAGGATGAAGATGACCACATCGCTTGTGCCAAATCTCCTCTGGTTTCTCCTCTGTACCTTGAATATGATTCACCTCCAATTCAGATTTACTTTCCATAGCAACTGCAGAAATCACGAACATTCTATTGGCTGACATTGTCTACCGCATGATCACTTTTCCCAACTGTTTATCCCACAACACACACTCATCATTTTCAATTGTAATTCGCACTCCCTTCTGCTGCAATTGTCCTACACTTAGCAGATTATTTTTCAACCCCGGAACAAAGTACACAGATGATATCCGTTGCATTATTCCGTTAATCTCAAGTCTCACATTTCCCTTTCCTCCTACTTGCATTCTTCTATCATCTCCTAGCTTCACTTGCTGTCTAAAACTAGTATCTAGATCTAGAAACCATTCCTTCACACCACTCATATGATTACTACACCCTGAATCTAGATACCATACTTGTTCCTTAATTTCATTTACCTGAGCCATGATGAGTACGTCTTCCTCGAATTCAACATAGTTAGCTCCTTTATCCCAACTTGGACATTCATTCTTGAAATGCCCCATCTTGTGGCATTTGTAACACTCAATGTTACTCTTGTCGAATCCAGCACGTCCTCCTCTTCCTCCTCTGTATCCGCCTCTACCTCTGTTTCCTTGATACTCGCCTCTTTTGTTAGAGTTTTCTCCTCTTTCTCTTCCACCTTCCATCTTGAGAGCACGTTCATCACCATCATGCCTGGTTAACTTCTGCTCATGTGCTAGCAGAGAGCTTTGAAGCTCATCGACTGACAATTCCTTGATGTCCTTTGACTCTTCTATAGCACACACTACATACGTATACTTGTCTGTGAGTGTGCGGAGAATTTTCTCTACAACCTTGTCATTTGGCATTTCTTCACCAAGGTTTCTCATATCATTGGCCACCACCATGACCCGAGAGAAGTATTCTGCTATAGAATTCTCTTCACTCATCTCTAACACCTCGAAATTCCTTCGCAGCCTTTGCAACTGTGCACTCTGCACACGTTTGTTTCCTTGGTATTTCAATTTCATCGACTCCCATATATCTTTAGCGCTTTCTTTCTTGGTTATGGTCTTCAGGATACTTTTATCTATAGAGGCAAATAGATAATTCTTAACCTTCAGATCCTTCAACTTTTGCTCAGCTTGTTCCGTTCTCTGTACTCCAGTAAGGATCGTATTCCCATATTGAGTTACTCCAAACTCAATCATCGCCCACCATTCCTTGGATCTGATCAAATTCTCCATAAGCATCGCCCAATGCTCGTAATCACCGTCGAACCTTGGAATGCTAAGCTGTGCATCACGATCACCCATCGTGCTTCTTCTGCTTCCTCGTTAGAGAGCCGCTTTGATACCACTTGTTATTACTGATGCGAATAGTTTCTCTGAAAAAAGTACTTCTATTAGCTCAATGAAAAGATTACAGAGACTCGATCTTAATAGTACTGCAAGTTACCAGACTCCTTAGAAATAGCCACTACTAACAGACTCCTATAAGTGTGGACAATCACTTACGATTATTGACTCAAAAACTTAATTGAACTCTTAATAGCTAAAGACTCGGACAACACCTTCAAAGGCATCCCACACTTTGATTTGTACTCCGCTTCCTACTGCCCATCCTAAGTGTGGGAAGAAGGTAACTAAAACAAGACTTTATTTTATTTGCAGTTTATGTTCTTAATTTCCTTTCTCACTCTAAAGTCTAAAACACGGGTTTGGTCTCGATTATGGTTTTCCCTTTCAATAATTAGTAATTACATATGCAAAACATAATGAATCCAAACCGATTTCAATGAAAATGATTTTAAGATATTCGAAAATTGAATACATCTAACTAAAACCACACCGAGTACTTTATATTTTATTTTAGTATATTTCCCTTAAATTTTCGGTTTAAACTAATTCGAATAATTGAAACGTAACCAAATACTTGAAACCAAACCGAAAATTTTCGATTATTTTTCTATTCCTCTCTAATTATCTGAAACCAAACACAACCGAACTGAAATCGAACCGAATTTTTTTGGATCCCTATATAAATACTAAAAGTATTTGAAATACCCGAGAACCAAATGTATTGAACCGAAACCAAACCAAGTATTTGAATGCCCAGTCTAATGAAGAGCTAGTAGTTTGTAAATCCGATGCCGCATGAACACATCTCCTCGCATTCAACAGTGGTTTCAAGTGTCAAATAGTCTCTAGTAGCAGAAAGTTTGGCATTCAGAGCAGCCATAGATCAAGTTATAATACTGGGATTCGCTGAGTTTGGTTTCAATCGGATTCACAGTACTTGATCAATACCATTTTAAGATGGTATTCTATATCGGAGCTCTATGGTGTCCTTTCGGACTTTGCTCATCTTAAAAATCTTTTTCGATTGTGTTAAATTTAAGTTTATTACTCGTGGAAGCAATGTAAGGGGAGACAATCTGGTGAAACATGTTCACAAAAATATCTTTAAATTTGCATGAAATCAGTTTCGCACCAAAATAAAAAAAAAATCAAGAAGGGATACATCTTTCCACATAAAGTTCAAAAACGTTGGAGCACATTTGGCTAACAAACAGTCTAACACTTGTGGCTTATGTCAACGCGTGGTCACAAAGAGGTTCACTCCCTTTTAATCCCAAACTACGTAGGAGGGGATCGAACTAACGACCTCTTGGTGACAAACCAAGCATCAGAATTAGCTGGACTAGGAAGGCTCGTCTGCCACAAATAACATATAAGAGCACTTTTTACAATAGCACCCTTATTGAATGAGTGTGTTTAGATTTTTTTTTTTTTTTTAATTATGCTGATCTATCGGACATTAATACATAAAAACAGAGAGATTTTTAAAAACATTAATTTCCTATCTTTTCAGAAATTTTGTTGATTTGATAGATAATAATCTACAAAACTAGTGAGATTTGCCAAAATACTAGAATTTGTAATCTTAGAAATGATGCTGATTTAATGGACATTATAGTCCATAAAAACTGAGAGTTTATAAAATGTTAAATTTTGTATTTTGGGAAGTTTTTCTGATTTGGTGGATACTAATCTAAGAAATTGGAGATATTTTGTTAAACACTAAACTTTTTATTTTCAAAAGTTATGCTAATTTGATGGATAATCACCCATAAAAACCGAGAGATTTTAAAATACTAAAATTTTATATTTTGGGAAACTCTCCTCGTTTGGTGGATAATAGTCCACAAAAGAAGTGAGAGATTTTGTAAAACGCTTGTGTTTTGAGAAATTATGCTAATTTGATGGTTATTAGTCCATACAAATTTAGAGGTTTTGTAAAACAATAAAATTTTGTATTTTGAGAATTGATGCTGATTTGATGGATAATAATCTACCAAATTCAAGAGATTTTGCAAAATGTAATAATTTTATATTTTGATAAATTATACTATTTGATGAATAATAGTCCAAAAATGAGAGATTTCAGAAAACACTATAATTTTTTATCATTGAGTAATTATGCTTACTTAATGGATATTAGTCCATAAAAATTTAGAAAGTTTGTAAAACTCTAGAGTCTGTGTTTTGAGAAATTATGTTGATTTGATGGTTATTCCATAAAATTTTAGTTTTTATAAAACATTAAAATTTGTATTTTGAAAATTTATGTTGATTCGGTGGACAATAGTCTACAAATATTGAGAGATAAAATTATAGTTTTTTTTATTTCGAGAAAATATGTTAATTTGGTAGAAAATAGTGGACAAAGTTTGTGAGATTTTTTAAAGCGTTATAATTTTGTATTTTGTGAAATTATGTTGATTTGATGGATAATAGTCCGCAAATACTTAGAGATTTTGTAAAATGATAGAATTTTATATTTTGGAAAATTATGTTCATTTCATGGATATTAAGTCATTGAGATATTTGTAAAACGTTAGAATTTTGTGTTTAAGAAATTATGATTATTTGGTGGATAATAATCCATAAAAATTGAGGAATTTTGGAAAACACTAGAATTTGGTATTTTGAGAAATTATGTTGATTCGATGGATATTAGTGCACAAAAACTAAGATATTTTGTAAAACATCAAAATTTAATATTTTAGAGAATTATGTTCATTTAGTGGATAATAATCCATAAAAATTGTGAGATTTTATGAAATATTAGAATTTTGTATTTTGAGAAATTATGATGATTTATAGACATTAGTCCATAAAGATTGAGGATTTATAAAATGTTAACATTTTAAATTGTGGGAAGTTATGATAATTTGGTGGATAATAGTCTACAAAAATGAGAGGTTTTTAAAATGCTCGAACTTTTTTTGTTTTAAAGAATTTTTATTGAATTGACGGAAAATAATCATAAAAGTGAGAGATTTTATAAAACTCTAGAGTTTTGTGTGTTTGAGTTATATAGATTTGGTGGACATTAGTCAATTAAAAATATGAGAGATTTCATAAAATTTGAGTTTTAAATTTTAATTTTTTTGCTGATTTGGTAAAATTAATCCATTAAATTTTAGAGATATTTCCTATGAAAAGATACATTAACAAACTTTTAAAATGTGTATGGTAGTTATTAGTCCATAAAATTTTAAAGATTTTTTCTATAAAATAACATTACCACACTTTAAAAATGTGTTTCCGTATAAAGATTTATTATTTTATTTTTTTGGTCAACAATAGATTTATTAATTAAAAATCTCAAATCTAATCAAATTTGCATAAAATCGAACCGTTATAAAATTGCGTCCGTTATCTCAAAAGACCCAAATACAAAGGATTAGTTTCGACTAAACAAACCATAAAACGTTGCCGTTTTCGTTCATCATCGTTCTTATCTATGTCAAACGGCCCGCGTTTCTGACCGTCAAATATTTTCTGCTGCACCAAACCTTCAAAAATGATCTCAGCAACGAGTTGAAGGAGAGACTGAGATATACAAGAACAATGGAGTCTTCTCTCTTCATTCCATCTTCCTCTCCTTCATCTCTCTTCATTGCAAAATCTACGCGTTTTCTTTCTCCTAAACCCAAATTCTTCTCTACTTCTTTCTCCATCAAATCCTCCATTGAGAAACCAAAACCCAAACCGGAGATTACCCCTTCGAATTCCCAGTCATGGGTCAGTCCCGATTGGCTCACATCACTCACTCGTACTCTTTCCTCAGGTCAAAAAGACGATTCCGGCATACCCATCGCCAATGCCAAGCTCGACGATGTCTCGGATCTTCTCGGAGGAGCTCTCTTCTTACCACTCTACAAATGGATGAACGAGTACGGACCCATTTACCGTCTCGCTGCTGGTCCCCGGAATTTCGTGGTCGTAAGCGATCCAGCGATTGCTAAACACGTTTTGAGAAATTACCCAAAGTACGCTAAAGGATTAGTTGCTGAAGTCTCTGAGTTCCTCTTTGGATCGGGTTTTGCAATCGCCGAGGGAAATCTTTGGACGGTAATCTTCATCTTCTCCAATTTCAGTTACAAGTTAGCCGAATAGTCGAATCAATTTGTCACTGTCTTGTGTGATAAGTAACACATTGTCTTCAGTATCCTAATTTAGGTTTAGATTCCAGTTTCTTCGCAAATTTGCTCGATAATTCCCTGTTTGTACTAATTTGTAACTATTGATTTCGGTTTCTTCTATTAGGTGAGACGAAGAGCAGTGGTTCCATCTCTTCATAAGAGGTATTTATCTGTGATTGTGGAGAGAGTATTCTGCAAATGTGCAGAGAGGCTTGTTGAGAAGCTGCAGCCTTATGCACTGGACGGAAGAGCTGTGAACATGGAAGAGAAGTTCTCTCAGTTAACACTTGACGTCATTGGCTTATCGCTTTTTAACTACAATTTTGATTCCCTTACTACCGATAGTCCTGTCATTGAAGCTGTTTATACTGCTCTCAAAGAAGCTGAGCTTCGTTCTACTGATCTTCTACCATACTGGAAGGTAAGTTTTTGTTTTTCTTGGTTTTGTTGATTGCAGAACACTTGGAGTCTTGTTCATCGAGAAGCTTTGGTTGTTTTTTTCAGATTGATGCATTGTGTAAGTTAGTACCGAGACAAGTGAAAGCTGAAAAGGCTGTAACTTTGATAAGGGAAACTGTGGAAGACCTGATTGCTAAGTGCAAAGAAATTGTCGAAAGAGAAGGCGAAAGAATCAATGATGAGGAGTACGTAAATGATGCTGATCCAAGTATCCTCCGTTTCTTGCTCGCAAGCAGAGAAGAGGTTTTTACCCTGTCTCATTCGGTCCATAGACAAACTTGACCTTTTTCATTATTGCACGTTGAAGCTGATGTTAGATTGTTCGATTTTTCAGGTGTCAAGTGTGCAATTACGAGATGATCTTCTCTCAATGCTTGTCGCGGGTCATGAAACCACTGGATCTGTACTCACTTGGACACTATATCTCCTAAGTAAGGTACATTTTGCTATCTTCTACTTTGCTTCGCCACTTGGAAGAATGCTTCTCTTTATCCATTGATGAATGTAACTTTGACCTCGTTAAACTGTATATATGTGCACAGAATTCATCTGCATTGGCGAAAGCACAAGAAGAAGTAGACAGAGTTTTAGCAGGAAGAAACCCAGCTTATGAGGATATAAAGGAACTGAAGTACATCACTCGTTGTATTAACGAGTCAATGCGTCTCTACCCTCATCCTCCTGTAAGCAGTCAAGCTTCATCTCTCTAATATTCGGAAACTAAACTTCCTGATTGCTTTACTTCCTGTTAGGTCTTGATTAGAAGAGCTCAAGTTCCTGACATTCTTCCTGGGAACTACAAGGTTAATACCGGACAAGACATCATGATTTCTGTCTACAACATCCATCGTTCATCCTCGGTACACTCTCTCCCTTCCCTCTTCCATATTGCATTCATGCCAATGTTTCTTATGTTTTTGTTATTCCAAAGGTGTGGGAGACAGCTGATGAATTTATTCCTGAGAGATTCGATTTAGAAAGCGCAATCCCTAACGAAACAAACACAGATTTCAAGTAAGTTCAGTAGTTTTGACACCAGCTAATAAGACAAGATTACTGTTTGGATTTGAAAAAGGTTAAAGATGATTTGCTTTTCCATAGATTCATACCGTTTAGTGGAGGACCTAGGAAGTGTGTAGGCGATCAGTTTGCATTGATGGAAGCAATTGTGGCACTTGCGGTCTTTCTCCAGCGCTTAAACGTTGAGCTGGTTCCTGATCAGACCATTAGCATGACCACTGGAGCAACCATACACACCACCAATGTATGACAATGTTCTCAAACCCAAGTTTCCATTAACCAATATGATCAAAGCGTATGATTTGTTTCCATTGGTTTTAGTTTTGTCTGATGATTATTTTCTGATCACAGGGATTGTATATGAAGGTGAGCCAAAGGTCAAAGCAAGAATGTTGAAGATGAAGTTTGAAACAGAACCTTTAAATTAAGCTCAAGGCCAGATACAGTCCAACAAATATTTTACAACCAAATCTTATTTTCAATCATACTGATACCAAATAACAGTCTTACAAACAATCATTGTACTATCAAATTTGAGATTTTGATTGCTCCATAATGTCTTGAATGAGAGAAGTTACATTAGAATGTGAAGATCCTCCTTCCAAAGCTTTATTTGCCAATTCACTAAGTTCTTTAACTCTTCTTCTTCTATCTTCTGCTTCTTCACTATCACCCATAAGCTCATCCACAGCTTTTCTCACACTCTCTCTGTTCACCATCACTTCTATCTCCTCTTCTTTCCCATACTTCATATATTTCTCTACTCCTATCTTCAATCCTGCTTTTAGTATCTTCACAACTAACTTCTCATTGAAGAATTGTTCTGCAGATAAAGGCCATGTCAATACTGGAACTCCTGCAGTAATTCCTTCTAGAGTAGAGTTCCATCCACAATGAGTCAAGAATCCTCCAATTGATGTGTGTGAGAGGATGAAAACTTGTGGAGCCCATCCTCTGATCAAAAGTGCTCTATCTTTAATCCTCTCTTCGAATCCACTTTCTTGAAACCAGTTTGCTAGCTCCTTAAACTTTCCCCATTCTCTTATAACCCATATGAAAGGCTTATTAGATTCCTCAAGGCCTAGTCCTAGCTCCTTGAGCTGAGCTAAAGGAAGATTACATAAACTACCAAGGCAAACGTAGAGAACCGAACCAGGTTCTTGAGAGTCAAGCCATTGAAGACATTGGTCTTGACCTATGGAAGCCTTGCCTCCTCTCTGAGCTTTGTCTAGCTTATTGCACAATGCAACAGGTCCTACGCACCAAACTTTTCCAGCTCTTGATTTCTTATATTCTCTTACATAATCAACCTCTAACTCTTCGAAACTGTTGACAATAACACCATAAGAGTCATTATCACCTTCAATAATCTTGTCCGTACTCTCTTTCAAAGCTCCTTCACCAGGCTGCAACACAGAGACCTGAGGTTTAGTGAACTGAACTCTATCAGGCAAGCCAGGCAAATCGAAATACTCGTCGTTCGATTCTATAGATTTCAAGATCTCGCTGTTTCGAATCACTTGTACGCAAGTAAGACTGAAACAAGAAAACCCATGGAAGAGAATCTTAGGGATCTTGAATTTCTTAGCAAGTCTTGAAGTAAAAGGAAGACTCATGTCTCCAATGATGCAACTCGGCTTCGGCTGAACCATCTTCTCCATAGTTTTCTCGACTTGTTCCTCAATAGCATTAGCTGCTTCAAAGAACTTCACCATATCAGCCATTGAATCCAACATGTCTACACTCTCGCAGCCTTCAGGCAAACCCGCTTGTTGAAATGGAAACTTAACTTCAACGAAGTTGATGGTTGAAGAGGTAGAGGAAGAAGAGAGTGAGGTCTTGATCTTGGCTATGTTTTGAGTAGTTGTTATGATGGAGACGATCACGCCTTGGCGCTGGGACAAGAGAGTGGAGATGTCAACCAATGGGATCATATGGCCTTGAGCCATGAAGGGTATTAAAACGAAGTGAAGAGGATCATTAGAACACATTGTGGTCAGATCTTACACTAATTGAAAACAAAAGAAAAACCAAATTATCTTTTTAAGACTGAGAATTAGGTTACTCTTTACATATGCTATATGTAAATATATATAGAGAGCTACGATAGAGTTTAGATCACAATTTACTTTGACCTGTCTAAAGAGCCAGCATGAGTAGGCCTGGGCAGAAAGCCCAAAACCATTTACCAACCCGTA
>OVAU01000626.1:0-18999 GCA_900406315.1 Biscutella laevigata subsp. laevigata
AGCAAAAGTCTACAGTCACAGTCCTTACCAATCGGGGCCTAGGTTGGAATTGCAATTGGTCAAAGTGTAAAAGTAATGTGGTCCAAAAGTTACAATGTAAAATATAAGGGATTGTTTTGCATTAACTATTTATTTGTTTTCTTTCGGTTTTTACTGATTATTATTTAAAGAAGTTTCCTAAAATTACAAATTAAAAAATATCAGTAGTTTTTTTTTTTTTCCTTTTCTCTCTCTCCGCTTTGAAAAGTAATCTGGACCGCGAACAAAGCTTTTCGTTCTGGTTCGTTGCCGCCTTGCACGTTCCTTCTACTTCCTTCTCTCTGCCTCTCTTATCTCCTAGCCGTAACCCTAACCCTAAATTTCTCTTTCCTTCTCTTATCTCCGTCTAATTTTCGAGTTTCCTACCCTTACCTGCAGATCTTTTAGATCCGTAATAATCGAAACCTACCATTTGATTCCCATCTGTTGATTCTGGTTCTCTCGCATGGATTAATTTCTTGTAAATAATCATTTGCGGGTTGAGTCAGGTTACTAAATCCATCTGTTTGGGGTTGTATTCGTCGTTAGCTTCCAGAAATCCGTCAAACCACCTGACAGTTTCTTCCAAGAATTATATTGGGGAAGTGGAACCGTTCTTGGAGTTGGAAGTGTTCAACAAATACCAGATTCAAATTCGAGGTTCAGATCTAACCTCAGTCAGTCTATTGGATGCTATCGTGCGATATTAAGCATTACGAAGAAGATTTCTCGGATGGGAGAAGGAACCGTTTGTTTGGAGATGCCAATGGAAGGGACTCCAACAATGGGCGAGTTGAAGAGGGAACGTCTTTCAACCGGAGAAGGTATCGAAGGAGACCATTTTCCCAATAAGAGACAAGCGAAAGAGGCTTCTAACGATGATATTGTATCGGAAATTTCAAACCCCGTCGCATCTCCGGTAGAAAACACTTCCCGTTTTCGATATGACTCCAGCCAGCCGGCTAAATCCGCTTCATGTGATCCCGTCGAGTGTGGTGAGGTCACTGGTGCTTGCTCGGGCAGTGATTTCGGCTCCGAAGAGACTATAGATGACGAAGAACGCAGCAGAAACGACACATGCCTAGCAGGCAGCCCTCCAATAGAGCACTCGGGTGATGTTTTACAATCTCGTTTTGTGTTGGAGATCCCGAAGCATCTTAGCTCGAGTGGAATCACGAAAATCACGTTTAAGTTCAGTAAACAAAAGAAGGATTTTGACGATTTACCCGTGATAAAGGATCATGCTTGGGACGAAGTTGCAGCTTCCGGGTGGGATGTGAAGATGTCGAAGAAGATTCATTCAAACAGCTACCCATCTAATGTGAAGAAGCTATTGGCTACGGGTATTCTCAACGGTGCTCGAGTGAAGTATATTTCAACCCCGCCGGTGGTAAGATTCTGAATCGATGTGTTTTCTTGTCGCAATGGGTTTAGATATTTTCTTTATTCGCTAATTTCTGGGTGTATCATATTCATGACTTTTATTGGCCATCAGAGAGAGCTTCAGGGGATAATTCATTCGTCTGGGTATTTGTGTGGCTGTACGGCTTGCAATCTCTCGAAAGTGAGTTTTTTCTCTTGGGTGATCGTTATGGTTTTCTTGTTTCCATGATTTACTTATTCTGCATGATTTTAACGACGTCATACTTGTTATGCAAAAAGGTTCTAAGTGCGTATGAGTTTGAGCAGCATGCTGGGGCAAATACTAGACATCCTAATAATCACATATTTTTGGAGAATGGAAGGACCGTCTATAACATAATTCAAGAACTGAAGACGGCTCCTGGCAATGTTTTTGAGGATGTGATAAGGAATGTAGCTGGTTCTGCTCTGAACGAGGAGGGCTTACAAGCTTGGAAAGGTGATGACCAGTTCTCTCGATTGTTGGGGCTCCATGTATTTTCTTTTGCAATCATTTTCTTTTTGAATAGTAGTGCTGGGCCTGATACATTGTTCTTTCACGCAGAAACTTTCAAACACAGTAATAGCATGTCTGATGGGAACCATAATATGGAGCAATCTCTTGTCAGGTACTATCACCTCCTACTTGTGGTTTATTACGTGATCTATAACTGGGGTCTGGGGATTATATTTGGTGGTACTTGGACTCTGAAGTGACGTACCTGTTCCGTTTTATAGAAATTTTAAGTTAACGTACTCTAAGTTACCGTTTTTGGTTACTAGCTGAAAGTGATTCTTGTAAAAGTTGCAGTTATCCTGTTCCTGTACCTGGTCAAATTCCTGATGAGAGTCAGAGCCTTACTCCCTGCTTTCCGGAGAACAACTATTTTCGGGAGAAAATATATGCAAAGGAGACATTACATGTGCAGAAGCGAATAGCAAAGAAGTATGCGACTCTACTATTTTTATTTACATCTCGATTACATTAGTGATCCTAGTGCTACTTATGTAAAATTATTTAAGAGATGAAATTTATTTGGTCGCTAATGCTGTAGGCTTCCTTCTCATGTATCTGGTACAAGTTGCCATAAGAAAGTTTCTGAAGGCAGCACTAGAAAGAGGTTTGTGGTGCTTTCTTTAACCTTATTACTGGTGTAGTGTTTGTTCCCATTTGAATATCTAATAATCTAAATGCAATCAGAACTTGATGAAAAGTATGTAACCGATGTTTATAGGGACAATGATTTACACCGCTTGCTGTTTATGCCTAATGGGCTTCCAGACGGGACTGAATTGGCTTACTATGTAAAAACGCAGGTTTGTTATCACAGACAAATGACTTGTTCTGTTTATGATCAGTGTAGATTGAAGTTTATTCTTGTTAAAATTTGTTTGACCTACAGAAACTGCTAGAAGGTTACAAGCAAGGAAATGGTATAGTATGTAGCTGCTGCAGCAGAGAGGTAATTGGCGGATGCAGTGTCTATGTTGATTGTCCTTCAAACTTAGTTTGATTTTCGGATATAATCTCTTATTTTAATTGAATTTATTTACAACAGATCAGTCCTTCACAATTTGAGGCACATGCTGGAATGGCTGCTAGACGACAACCGTGAGATATCAATTATATAAGTTAGATTCTCCCGATTTTGGAGTGTGAATTTAAATTTTCTGTTTCTTTTGCAGGTATCGTCATATCTATATCACTTCCGGACTGTCATTGCATGATATAGCCATGTCATTGGCGAATGGACATGTCATTACAACTGGTGACAGTGATGACATGTGTTCTATTTGTGGGGATGGTGGAGATTTGCTACTTTGTGCTGGATGTCCTCAAGCATTTCATACGGGTTAGTGTAGGGTACTGCTGGAGTATAGAACTCTTGCTTGTGTATTTTACTATATTAGACATGCAACTTCAGGGTTTCAAACTGAAAATTGCTAATGCACAGACTTCAAAACGGCTTCCTCAATCATAATGAGCCTTTAGTAAACCATATGTTCTTAGAGTTTTAACTTTTAATACAACACTACTTACATATTAACTCTGTGGTTCTGATAATTCGTTCTTGTATCTTGTCATATGCAGCTTGTTTGAAATTCCAGTCTATGCCTGAAGGTACTTGGTACTGTTCGAGCTGCAGTGATGGACCTGTCTCTAGTAAAAAGGCTACTGCGACTGATCCTTCTGGAAATTCTAAGCCTATAGTTATAAGACTGACAAGAGTCGTTAAAGCTCCGGAAAGTGAAATTGGTGGCTGTGTGTTCTGCAGGTTGGTTGCATACCTATAGTTAACTTTCTCGTATGGATTTTAAAAGTTGTTTAAATGTAAATACATGTGCTCATGCAAGCTACTGCAATAAGGCAGTTCTGTTCTGTTTATTGTTGTGACTCTGGCACATTTTGGCGCCATTTTTTTAAAAAAAATTGCTTAATACTTGCTCTGTTTCACTCTTGTTTTATTGTGATAGGTCCCATGATTTTAGCATTGGAAAGTTAGATGAGAGGACTGTTATTCTCTGTGACCAGGTACCCTTGTGATTCCTGCTTTTTCATTCAACTCTTCCCATAACCTCTGTCTGATATCACTCTTCTTCTTCTCTTCGGAAGTGTGAGAAAGAGTACCATGTCGGTTGCCTGAGGGAAAACGGGCTATGTGATTTGAAAGTGAGTACTGTTTTGGTGGCTTCGTGTGTACATTGTTCACTAGGTTATTCAACTTTTCTCAACTTCTTCCCTGAATTCTGTAGGAAATCCCGCAGGACAAATGGTTCTGCTGTAACGACTGCAGCAGGATTCATATGGCTGTTCAGAGTTCTGTTTCCTGTGGGCCACAAAATATTCCCAACCTTTGGTTAGATCTAATACGCAGAAAAGACAGAGAAAAAGGAATATTTACCGAAGATGGGGATACAGTCCAATGGAGAATACTTAGTGGTAAGAGTCGATACCCGGAGCATCTGCCTTTGCTTTCACGAGCGGCTGTTATCTTCAGGGTATATCTTACCTTCAGATGTGTTCCAGTTATCTTTTGGGTTTATTACTATCAAGACTTGATTGTCTCATACAACCTAATTCTTGTCTTCTCTTGTCTGTCTAATCTTCTAGGAGTGTTTTGATCCCATTGTTGCAAAGTCGGGCCGTGATCTCATTCCTGTCATGGTGTATGGGTGAGCTATGACGTGATGAACTCTGATACAATAGTCATGTTTTGACTGTAGTTTATCCATCTTATGATTTTATGACATTTGCAGGAGAAATATATCTGGTCAGGAGTTTGGAGGAATGTACTGTTTGGTCTTGATTGTAAAGTAAGTTTTCTTCTGTTGATGCATATACATTCTGTTTTATTATTATATATGTTTTCTGTGCTAATTGTCTTTTACTCATGATGTGTCTTTAGTTCTCTTGTTGTTTCTGCTGCGTTGCTGAGAATTTTTGGTCAGAAAGTTGCGGAACTTCCTATTGTAGCCACAAGTCGAGAGTACCAAGGAAGGGTAAACCTTCTGTACTTCCCATTTTTTAGTTTTCTTCTTCTTTTTGAGCTATGGATTAAAGTTCTTTATTATGTTAACGTTCTTTAGGGCTACTTCCAAGGGCTGTTTGCCTGTGTGGAGGATCTTCTTTCTTCTCTAAATGTCGAGAACCTAGTCCTTCCGGCAGCTGAAGAAGCCGAGTCTATATGGACAAAGAAGTTTGGCTTTACAAAGATGTCTGAACAGCAAGTAAGTGTAATTTTTGTTTTCAGTTCATTATTACGTTATAATTTTCTATGGAATTGTGTATTGTTAGATAATTAGTAATTAGTATTCAGACAAGTGGGAAAAAACAAAGAGTTCAAGAGAATCAAGCATCATATATAAGTTTGGTTAGCAAGTGTTGAAATCCAAGTATGGTAACAAGAAATTGAAAATGGTGGTTTGCAGTTGCAGAAGTACCAAAAGGAAATGCAGCTTACAATCTTCAACGGAACCTCAATGCTGGAGAAGAAAGTACCAAAGAGTTTATCAGAATCAACAACTCTAATCTGATCTTTTAAAGATTCGTCTGGATTTTTTGGTGATCGGATCTTTCCTCGTCTTTGTTTTTTGGTGTTTTTTTGGGTTTCTAGAAGATGGAGGCAGTGTTTTTGGGTATTTTTTTTGTAAGATTTGGTGCTTTTTGAATATAGATTGTAGGTTGATAAAGGAAGCCCAGAACAATTCCATGTTTGTAAAAACTATAGAGAAGAAGAAATAAATAAATAGAACGCAACATATAAAAAACTGTGTTATTAGACTTGTAGACTAGCGGAGACCGATTTTTGCCCGAAATACATAATTTCAGTGTTACAAATATTCTAGTTACAATGTAAGATTTGTATGACATGTCGAATTCAATTTGCGCAAAATTGAACTCATCTGGATCTTGCAGTATAGGCATTAGGGATGGAGTATCTGTTTGGTTGTCGGATTATTCGGTTTTTAGGAATTTTTGTTTTTATTTAGTTCAAATTATTTGGTTTTTGATTTTTTTTGGTTTTAAAAAGAAATCTGTTTATTTTGAATGAATTCTATATCATTTCGGTTTTATATTTGGTGTGATTATATTTTTCGTAAAGTTATAATGTAAAACAAATACAATAATTAATTTTGTTTAATATCGTAGATTTAAGTATATTTTAAGAATAAATTGCAATCTAGAACTATTTTCATACTCATTATTACACTCTAGAGCTGTTTCATACTTGTTTTCACTTTAAAACATATTTCATTGTGATATTACTTAGTTACCCTTCTCACACAAACTAATATATTAATGAGAGATTTACATTGTAGAGCCGTTTTAATAGTTTTATCACAGTCTAAGACACATCAGTAATGTCTTTCACTCTGAAACCATTTTCGTTGCTCCCAATGCAGTATTAAAATTTCTGTGACTCTTTTACCCTTAAGAGATTATACCTCTAGTTAGCTGTTGGTTTCAATTTTTCCTAGTTAGCTTTTAGCTTGAAACCATTTGGTTTAGGATATTATCTCCATCTGATCTGGTCGATTGATTATATCATCTGGTTTGGATATTATCTCCATGGGATATTATCTCCATCTATTTGTTGTTTTTATTTTCTTCTTTGAACTTGTCTTCAGAGCAATTCGATTTTGATTTTTTTCCTACGACCTTCGATCTAAACAAATGCCGTCTTCGATTCTCTTCAAAATCGATTTTGATTTAGCTCGTGCAACCTTCGATGTAATAAAACGTTGTCTTCGATCCTCTTCAAAATCTGAGGAATTGTTCAGAGGACTTTAATGGTAAGAATCCTTTTTTCTTCGGCAATTACTTGAGAGATATAAGGGTAACCATATTAGGCGAACTACAATCCGTGAACTAAATTACATGTTGAACAAAGTTTACTAATCGAGAGTTCTTTGTGCACTGATTCAACCAAATTATTGTTCTTTAACAACCTGGAATATAAGGTCTGTTTCTTTCCAGATCTACAGATCTTTGATTTGTAGTGTTTGTGTATATGTTAACCACAAGTCAGTATTAATCCATCATCCAGATCTCTCCAAATACGTTAGCCACGGTTTGGTAAAGACTACTAACCATATATGAGAATTGAACTTCAAGGTCAGTTTTTTTCCCATAATTCTAGAACGTAAGTTTTAACCACGATTGTTAATTTCATCACTTTCATTGTTTGTGTTGGCGTTTACGGAATGTTGTTTCAGTGAATGATACAAAATTTGTGCAAATGATACAATTATGGTTAGTGTTTTATAATGGGTACCTGCAATTTTCAAAAACAATTTAACTGTTATGGTTAGATTAATGTTACTGAATTATGGTTAGTCTGTTATTAATGAATTATGGTTAATACCTCTGTAGTCTGATACTTTTTGTTCGTTTTATCTCACTTTGTGTTTTTGGATGTTGAAATCGAAGATGAGCAGGATGCATAGATAAGAGTTAAGAGAATTGAAGGTGAAATGCTTCAACTTGAGAAGAAATTAACAAGAAATTTTAGCAGATTCGTTCATGGGATGCTGCTACGGAGATGGTTGTGTGATAAGCTTGTTAATATTCATACTAGAATTGTTTTCTTAATACCAGATTCTCTTGAATGGATATCTGTTATAGTTGTCATTTTAAACCAAAGAAATTCTTGAATGGCATCGTGACAAAATAATTGAATTCTCAATAGATCGGTTGGAGTCCACTGACTTGAATACAACTGACTACAATTCATTACAAACTATGATAGTGTTTTTGCTAACTCTTAAATACTAACTTATATGTTAACTGTTTATTACAGACTATGCCTTGACAATGAATTTGAGTAATGAAAGTTTCAGTTTTGATGACCTGCTAACTCTTAAATACTAACTTAAATGTTAACTGTCTCTTCCATCTAAGTGGAACCTTGCATCATCAGCATCTATGGGATCGTTTAAAACATGTCATTCAAAAGGTGATGAACAAATAAACTCAAAAGGAAACAAACACATACATCCGTGGAGATTAACAGATAGATTAGGGATTTTTCCAAACGTGAAAAACGCAAAGTCTGTAATGGCTCTGCCATTTTCAGTTGTACATCACAAATCTTTCAACTGATGAATCTATTTGTGATCACCCACTGGTCGACAACTGAAGCCATGTTATCTTACCATGAATGAATCACTTGAGAAAAGTAATCACGTTGGACAAAGAAACCACGAATGGCAAAGAAACAAGAAGTTATATTTACTAACCACAATTCACTGTAACATTTACTAACCACAATTCAGTAACATTTACTAACCACAATTCAGTAACAAGGTGCTAACCACAATTCAGTAAACCAATATCTAACCATTTCTCCTAACAAAGTTCTGAACTTGACTTTTTAGTCAGAGAATGGTTAAAGGTTCCAAAACGATACGAATAAATATTCATTGAACATAATGGGAAAAATGTTGAATGAAATCGAGCATGATGAATAACAGACTATATAATCTAAAAACGGGTGAATTTATTTGTGGCCACCCACGGGTCGACAACTCCAGCCATGTTATCTTACCCTGAATGAATCACTTTAGAAAAGAAACCACGAAGGAGAAATAAAGAAAAAAGCTGAAACATGAATACAAAGGCTAATCGTCATTTGTAATGACGAACGCCACTATCAAACCAGTTGGATATTTCCTGTGGTGAGTCTCTTTCTTCAGCGTCCTTTGACCCTTCACAACAACTAAAACTTCAGAAGGAATCTCTGTTTAAATAACCAATAAGTTAGAGTATAGAATGTTTAAACAAATCAAAACCATGAATTAAAACACATGATGCAGGTCCAACGATGACATAACACAACACAACACAACACAAGAACATGTTCTGTATCGACCACAATTCAGTAAACCAACAATTCCTCAAAAGTGCTGAATACTGACCACCAAAAGCTTATAACAGTATAGATTTATGCAAAAATACCATACAATGTGTTATTAATCAATGTTCATTTGAGACAATATAACGGGAGATTGGTGTCTTTGGCAAAGAAACAAGAAAACAATGATTTGTATGCGTGTTTGTTCGTATCTTTGCTAACCACAATTCAGTAACATTTACTAACCACAATTCAGTAACAAGGTGCTAACCACAATTCTGTAAACCAATATCTAACCATTTCTCCTAACAAAGTTCTGTATTGACTGGTAATGCATCTCTTGTAAAACACAACTCGACAGATTAGAAAAGGCTTCAGCGTGTAAATCAATATTTAACAAATCGAGTTGGGAAGACAATACGAAAAGTAAAACGGCCGTGAATACAAATACCTACGGTGATAATATCAGTCGTCGGTTGGTTAGGAGAAGTCGTGACAGCACCTGAACAGTGCACAGGGGAATCGAACACTTGAAAATCTTCAGCGACGATGATATTGAAATCGCTTCCCGTGTTTGGTGAGCTAAGTTCCATGACGTTATCGCCCATCTTCGAACTTGTATTAACTTAGTGGCGCCGGGAATAAGAAAAATTTAAGGGGAAAAAAAGATTTGAGTTTTCGTTCGTCGGTGATACAGATCTTGAGGAAGAAACCCTAGTGAAGCTTTTTCAAGATTTTTATCCGAAACTAAATGAGTTTTCCCTCTTAAATCGAAGTTCTTAACCAAAATAAAATTTATTTGAATCTGGAACTAAACTAAAATTGTTTCTTCTTCTGGTTCAAGGAATTCTCGTTTGATTGTAACAGCTTTAGAGTGTGAATATAAAGTTGGAAGAAGGGTAATTAAGTAATAGAACATAGTATATTGTTTTAAAATGAAAGGAAGTATGGAGAGGTGTTGAAGTGCAATATTAAGTATGAAAACAGCTCTAGGGTGCAATTATTTCTATATTAATTTATATTTGTTAATGTCCTTTCATTTAATTTTACTTTATAAAATTTGTCAATTGTATCGCAAGCGAGAGCTAAATTCAAGCTACTTAGATGGAGAAAAATGATGATTCTAATGCTTTTTCACCTAGCTTTAGTACTTACTCCGGCAATCGACTAGCCGAAATCGCCGAACGAGTTGCTCGGACGTTCATAGAAGATGATGATTATAGGGAGAGAAGATATGATGATGAATTCGAGTTTGCGATTCATCAAACGGACTCGTCTTCTTCCGGCGACGGAGCATGGGGGACTCGTTTTCCCAGTTTTCAATTAGAATCTCATCTTCTATGAACGTGGAAACTAACGACGTTTTGCCTTTGCCTTCACCTTCACCGGAAACAGTTGTAACTCTGTTAAAAGATCTATTCCTCCTTGAGCGTAACGATCAGCCATCACAACAAACGTATTCATCTTCCTCAGATGAAGAGGATGAGTTAGACACGATCCCAAGCGAGATCTACTGTCCATGGACACCGGCGAGATCTACGGCGGAGATGTCGCCAAGTGAAGGTTGTAGAAAGAGTAAATTGACCGAATCTTCTTCGACATCGTCTTGGTCAACGAAACGATGGAGAATCAGAGATCTACTAAAGAGAAGTTGCAGCGACGGTAAACAATCACTAAAATTCCTAAGTTCAAACTCCATCAATTACGAAGAGAAAACATCGAAGAAGGAGAAAGTTTCAGTTTCTGCAATTATGCACAAACCATAATTCAACAAACATATGGATTAACCATAATTCAGCAATTATACAGTCAAAATTGTTTAGCTATATAGTAATGGCTATTAAAATACATAAACCATAATTCAACAATCGCGGCCAATGTTATAGACATGTGTATTTGTGGTTAGTCCTCCATTAGTTTGGTCTTTATGATCAATCTTTTAACTACATGAGTTAGGATTTTATATTTCTGACCACAAGTTAGATTTTTATATGTCTGACCACGAGTTAGATCTTTGACCGTATAATCCTCAATTAATTGGTTACAAGTTAACAAAATAATTATTCACCATAGATATTGCATATGTTTTATTAACCACAACTGAATCACACTGATGTTGCTTTTGTTTCATTATAAGTTCAGCATACCTATTAACTATCATCGCCTTTTAATAGAGTTACTACATTTTCCATTACCAATGGTTAGTATATATAACTTTAACCACCAGTCAGTTGTATAAATTTAGTATTCTTATTAACCACCATCTTCTTTGTTAACACAACTTGAGAAAAGGGTAAAAGCATCAATAATAACATTTCGTACAACTGGGAAAGTGTAAAATGTCTTAGACTGCAAATAAAACTAAAGGTGTGTTTTTATGTAATAAAAGTTTCAAAAGTGTTTTACAATGTAAATCACTATATATTTTACCATATATAAATAATATATATAAATCTATTATATTAAAATAGGCTTTATCTATTTAAAAAAATCATAATAAACTACTTTCTAGAATAACTAGGTTACCATAATATTATTTTTAATATATCTTAACTAAAATAATATCCTCAAGAAAATATCACACGGTTTTAATATATCAACTAATTATATTTAATAATTTTTAAAAATATTACAATTAGGTGATGTTTGTTACAACAAACTTAAATTCACGTAATTTGATGAAAATTTAGGGAAATATTTAATTATTTTTACTAGATATTTTTGGTAATAAAATACAAATCATTTATTTGAAATAATATTTAAAATAATTAAAAACTAAAAAAATATTTATTAGCAATTTAATAATAAACTAAATTTTTCTATTAAAAATAATATTCATAAATCTATATTTTTTTCATTATAAATTTCACTAATCTAATCATATTTATTCAATTATTATCAATCTTAACAATTTAAAACTAATATCAATCCCAAAATATTTTATTTAATTAGATATAAGTTAGTATCTCCATATAAATTTTCAAATCAAAATATAAATTACGTATACCTAAAACAATATATATTATCATATTTTTATAATTTATCGAGTTAATTTCAAAATAAAAATACCCGCATTGAATGCGGGCTCAATTCTAGTTTTAATTAAAATTCGAGTAATTGGAATTTGGTTTCAGTTTGGAAAAAAATGATATAGAATTTCTATATCTATTCAGATTTTTATAAAGCTCAGTTTGATTTTGGATTCGGTTTAATGAATTTCACTTCGATTAGTTTTTGTTTCGATGATTTTGTCCCGCCCTAGTAGGCATCATTAGCAAAAATCATTTCTCTATTTCACTTTTGACAACAACAAACCAATAACAAAAACTGGATGAGGCAAAGCAAACCGGCGTTCAGCAGATATAGATACTCGTAGGGTTTAAGGTTTGATTTTCAGACAAAAGTACAAAGAGGACAATTAATCAGTCAACAGCTTCCTGATCTCTTCTTTGGCGATTGTTCTCAAAAGATGCATTCATGTTGTAATACTCATTTCGCCTCTCTCAGCCTTCCCCACTTCTTCGCTCCCAAGGTCTCTTCTTTCATCCGGAGAACCTTTAGCTTTCTCTGTGTTTGGTCGCCAATGAAGACAAGTTTCAAACTTTGGATTTTTTTTTTTTTTGTCTCAGAGTTTTGTAGCATATTCTCGGAGAGAATTAAGAGTGTTCGCAATGGCAACCAGCGCGGAGGAGGCTTCTGGTAACATACCAGCGGCTCCGATTTCTCTACCTGAAGGGACATGGAAACAGGTTTTCTTGTTTTGCATATAAAATTATGATATTTTTTAGTTTTTTCAAAGTTTGTCAATTTAAACCTCATTTTTTGTTTAGGTTGCTGGTGGAGTTACAGCTGCTAAAGGGTTTAAAGCTGCTGGTATGTATGCTGGATTACGAGCTTCAGGGAAGAAACCTGACCTTGCCCTTGTAACCTGTGATGTTGAAGCTGTAGCTGCAGGTCCAATTCTCAGTGCTCACTTGTTTCGTAATCCTTAATTTGTTAGTTTTGTTTGTTCAGATGCAAAATAATTTCTGACTTTCTTTCATGTTGTAAGTATTTCAGGGGTGTTTACTACGAACGTGGTTGCTGCTGCTCCTGTAGTTTATTGCAAAAAGATTCTTGAGTCTTCGAAAACGGTAACTTCTCTATCTTACCATTCGGATTCTGTAAGTATTTTGTAACCTTTGAATCAGTAAGTTTTGAAACCTTTCAGGCGCGTGCAGTGTTGATCAATGCTGGTCAGGCCAATGCAGCTACGGTAAGATTTCTCAGATGTTAGTCCTATGCTTTCAGTAAGTTGAGATCTCGAGGCTATGTTTTTTAGGAGTTAGATTCATATGATAGTGAAATAGCCTGGAATATATATGGTTTTTGACAATGCATCACTCTATCATTGTATATGTTTTAAGGTTTTGAGATCATTTTATTCTTCAGGGCGATGCAGGGTACCAAGATATGTTAGATTGTGTTAGTTCTCTTGCGACGGTATGCCTTGGTGTCTTTCATTCTCGTGTCTCCCGATAACCGCATATCGTAACATTGTTCCCATTTGTTTCTTTATTGTTGCAGCTTCTGAAAGTGAATCCAGAGGAAGTGCTAATCGAGTCAACTGGGGTTATTGGTCACAGGATAAAAAAGGTTTTACACATTTGTCACTATTTTTCCGCGCAAGTGCTTAGATGAAGTTGCATTACCCGTAAATGTCTTTTTGGTAGAAAGAGCTTCTCCAAGCACTTCCAACACTAGTCAACTCGATGTCAGACTCTGTTCAAGAGTATGATCTCGTCTGTCTCTCCCTCAGCTTTAGGGTCACAATCTTCACTTTATGTAGTAGCGACTGGACTACCTTTTTAACCAGATGAATTTGATGTGCAGGGCAGATTCTACGGCTGTAGCAATTACTACAACTGATCTTGTAAGCAAGAGCGTGGCAGTTGAATCACAAGTATGTTTAAGAAACATGCGTACTCTGTTTCTTGCAGTTTCATATTTCTTACAATGATTTGCAATTGGACAGGTCGGTGGAACCACAATTAGAGTCGGTGGTATGGCAAAAGGCTCCGGGATGATCCATCCAAATATGGCAACTATGTTAGGTGTATGTTCTTTACCTATTTACTTTCTTTAAGACATACAAACATTGATGTTAAACAATACGAAATATATGTTGTTTTCGTTCCTCAGGTCATCACAACAGATGCTGTAGTTGAAAGTGATATATGGAGAAAGATGGTGAAGGTTGCAGTAAACCGAAGTTTCAACCAGATCACTGTAAGTTGCAGAATTTCAAAGATTATAAGAATTGCATTATTTTCATTTCCAGGATCTAGATCAATGAAAGCATAGTCTTACAGGTAGACGGGGACACGAGTACTAACGACACAGTCATTGCTTTGGCGAGTGGGCTATCAGGATCACCTTCTATATCTTCTTTGAACTGTAAGGAAGCTGCACAGCTTCAGGCATGCCTTGATGCGGTATGTATCTCTTTCTGCTATCTTCATAAGCTGGACTTAACACTGAACCCTAAAGAAGTACATATTTTTTCAGGTGATGCAAGGACTGGCTAAATCAATAGCTTGGGATGGGGAAGGCGCAACATGTCTCATCGAGGTTCACAAAATAACATTTTTCCTAACCTTCTGATTGATAACAAGCTTTTAACGGATGACAGAAATGGCCAGGTAACTGTGAAAGGAACAGAAACTGAAGCAGAAGCAGCGAAAATTGCACGCTCGGTGGCTTCGTCTTCATTGGTCAAAGTATGAGATGAGGAATAGACATATACATGAATGATCAAAGCGAGTGTTCTTGTTTTTAACTAACAGTAAACGTCTATCGTTGCGTGTGACAGGCAGCTGTTTATGGGAGAGATCCAAACTGGGGACGTATAGCTGCAGCTGCTGGCTATGCAGGTATTTCTTTCCAGATGGAAAAGCTTAGGATATTGCTCGGCGAATTCACACTGATGGAGAGTGGTCAACCTCTTCCTTTTGACAGGTTTATCTTACAACTGGTTTGGTGTCTCTCAATGGTAAAATGAGTTAGATCCTGTTCTTAGACTATTGTACATTATACACAGGCACGGAGCCAGTGACTACCTCAAGAAAGCCGGCGAGGTTCATGGAACGGTAACTATTGATATATCCGTAGGTAAGAGTTTGCATTGATTAAGCCTTGGTAGATGAACAATGTATTGTCAGCCTAAGTGCGGCTTTGTCTGGTAATAGGTGATGGTGCAGCCACTGGAAAGGCGTGGGGATGTGATCTTAGCTATGATTATGTCAAGATCAACGCCGAGTACACCTCCTGAGATTGAGACTGAGACAGAGTTCATTTACTTTTGTTGTGATGATCTCAAACTAGTTTTGTTTCAAATAAGAACACGAACAATTCAATAGCACAGCTCAACTGAGTTCTTCACAAAAGCGGATCTGAATTCCAAAGAGAAAAAGAAGCAGCTAAGTTCAACAGATTCTTCAGAATAGTGTAAATTATCAGTTTATCACCCATTACTCAAAAACTATATAATTGGATTATTCCCTTAAAAGTGTGTGATATAGCATTTGAATATGTGTTCACATAGTAAAAGGGTGAATGGTGATTGATGATTGCATTCTAAACAAGATTATATCAAAAAAGAGTATCTATGTCATGCATGCAACATTGTGGATTGACACGTTAAGTACTGGATCCTTACTTCAATCTGTTGAAGTAAGAGAGTAGATGCACAGCAAAAGATGACCCAAATGGTCTAACAACTCTCTAGCGCCAATGTCTTTGTCTTGATCAGACTAGACATTTGACGTTGACAGAGAAAGAAAGGTAAGGGTAAAATAAGAAGAATTTTTTGTTTACTAAAGAGTTTACTAATGGGGCATTTTAGTTTATTTGGAGCTTATCGATTTCTGGAAACTTGCGTCTTGTTGTTTTTAGTTGCATGAATCTCTCAGCTTTATATTTGAGCAAGAGAATATTGACTACTCCTCCTAAATAAAACTTTGAAGATCGGTGAAGCGCAGGAGAATATTGACCATTTCATAAAATCTACCATCAAATCAATTCAAATAAAAATTCTGTAAATATATATTAATATGATATGTTGATAAAATATTATTTAATTTCTATATATTGATATTGATATTCAATATTATATTACTCTTTGTTTATAAAATATTTATATTGGTTCAAATCTTTGATTATATATAAATATTTTTAAATGATATTATGATTTCTATCTACTAGATTTAGTTTTATTCTACATTTTCTCATAATTTAATTAATATTTTAGGGTGAACCAAATTATATCTTAATCAATGGTTTCTCTCACTTAACGGAAAACAAAAATTATTTTTGTTTTAATAATATATGATGTTTTATAGTTATTTTTGTTTAAGCTTAAGTTACTTCAAAAACTTTGCAAAAACCTAAATTATTTTAAAATTTTGGTCATTCGTATCTTGTAGTATGCTATTTTTTTTTTGAAAATGGATTTAGTTAATGATGTTTTTATCTAAAAGATAAATTTAAATGAAATTGTGCAACTTTTTATTTGTGTATAAAAATCTGTAGACATTACTTAAAACAAAAAAAAAAAGGAAAAGAATATGAAACTTAAAATCTAATTGGAGTTAGCGATGGCGGAAGAACTAAACCATAAGAAAATGTTATTTTATTTTGTTATAAGATAACTAATGACTTGTCAAAAGATCGCTTTAAAATTTTCAGTGTGAGATGGGTTCAAGAAAAAGGAATTCAAGTTATAAACGAACACTCTCGTTATGGATTTCAAAAGTAATAATATAAAGATTTTGATTTTACATTATTATTATTATAAATTATAAACGGATAATAGTTACACGGTTACGTTTTTGTGCATACTATATAAGTCAACATTGAGAGAGACGTAGATCTCAAAAGAGAACGAAGAATAAAATATATATATGGCCATGATCATGAAGAAGCCTGTGAAATACTTTGTGGTAATTTTGTTTCTTATTAGAAAATGTATTGATGTATTCTTTGTTCTTCTTTAGCTTTGAATTAAGACTTATAAAACGTTGTAGGTTGATGCATTCACTGAGTCAGCTTTTAAAGGGAACCAAGCAGCTGTGTGCATGCTTGAAGAGGAGCATGAGAGAGATGATGCATGGTTTCAGTCTCTCGCCGCTGAATTCAACATTTCTGAAACGTGTTTTGTGACTCCCCTCCGTGGTCGAGACAATGCTCGCTTCCGTCTCCGATGGTTTACCCCAACAGTCGAGGTTTTACGACTTATACTTTTTTGTCAGGCTACAACAGATATGCTCAATAGCTTAAACTCTCAAAAAAAAAAAAAAAACAAAACAAATACTTTCATGGAAAATTGAAATTCCGATCTAATAATTATTGTTGTCAATGGATAACCACTGGACTAACAATACTTGTTAACTTCTACTTATATCAGTCATGTTGATATGTAACATGTGTTTGTTCTTTCCATTACTATTCGTTTTTTTCAATAAGTCCATTGATTTGTAGGTGGATCTATGTGGTCATGGAACATTGGCATCTGCTCACAGTGTCTTGTCAAACGGTTTGGTTGATTCAGACAAGGTAGAGTTTGTAACAAGATCAGGGATTCTTACAGCCAAGCGGGTTCCAGATGTGAAAGGAGGATCCTTCTTGATCCAATTAGACTTCCCTGTGATTCCAACATGTGAGTACATAACCAATGACATCTCAATGTTTTCCAAAGCCTTAAACGGAGCTACTATCGTCGATGTTCGACGAACCACTACTAATGAAATCATCTCTGAAACCTTCAATGGAGCTACCAAAGCAAGTTCAACAGATAAAATCATTGTATGTATTTTCAAGAAAACGTTTTACTCATAAACTATGATGTGTAGCTAAGAGATATGCGATTACAGGTTGTGCTTTCGTCGTGGGAAGCTGTCACTGAACTGCGTCCAAGAATGGATGAAATGGTGAAATGTCCTGGAAAATTGATAATTGTCACAGCTGCTGCACCTGAAGGATCTGTTTATGATTTCTGCAGTCGCTTCTTTTCACCTAAATTAGGAGTCGATGAGGTTTAAAAACATATCATACATTGTCATTTTATTAGTTAAAAAACCATGAAAACACTTAAAGTCTCTGTGTTGTTACTTAAAAGGATCCTGTATGTGGAAGTGCACATTGTTCATTAGCACATTACTGGAGTCTCAAGATGAACAAGTGTGATTTTCTAGCTTACTCGGTGATTCCTCACTCTCTCTATATTAACGTTAAGTGTTGAAGAAGGTACACATAGTTTACAAGAGAAAATAAGAATTTGTTATGCAGGCTTCACGTAGGAGTGGAACATTGAAGGTTCATTATGATAAGAAGAAGCAGAGAGTTTTGCTCACTGGGAAAGCTGTTACTGTAATGCAAGGCTCTGTCTTTGCATAATTTCGACAACATTTGGAAGTAATAAAAGTTTATAAAGTTATCAATAAAATGGTGTAATCAGATTTACGATAGATCTTCTCGATAAATAAACAAAAGAAGTCCACATAGAATGTATTCTCTTGGTTCTTGTTGTATTAATCTGCAATGTTCATTCGTCAATAAATCCAAATAGATCTGTCTTTTTCCTCTTAGTTCGTTTTTTTTTTTTTTTATCAATTAGTATGATTTATAATGGACCAAACCATTAGCCAAATTCTCTTAACTGAGTAAATGTTTTCACGGAGATTCGAATCACTAACCGGTGTTGTCATCTGTTAAAAGATTGTTGCATTAAAAAACAATGGAGAAAAAAATGAAAAAGAGAAGACATTTGTTAAAGATTGTTGAAACTTATTTTGGTGTGATTGGAAGATGTTTCCAGGTATGCAATTAGGTTCTTTTTATACTTCTGTTTTTGGTTACGATGTCTATTGGCTTCTTTATAGTTCCAAGATAATTACTTACGTGTTGACAAAAAAAGAGATAGAGACCTACGTACTCGCGTCTACTCTCTTATAGGCCTGAGCACGAAGCGGATATCCGGAAAATTTATAGTATTTGTGATTTGCTTTGTTTTTAGCGAATACTTGATTTTTCGATTTGCTTTGCTTCGGAAATTTCACGGATATCCGCTTCTCCGGATATCCGGATTTTATACTAGTATTTGCGAATAATTTGCTTTGCTCGCTCTGATATTTTTTTAATTAAAAACATAAAAATTCAAGAAAATAACCAAAAATTTGATAATTTCTCA
>OVAU01000627.1:0-18999 GCA_900406315.1 Biscutella laevigata subsp. laevigata
GGCATGAAGATCATGGAAGAAGTAAACACAGAACATCAAAAGCACTAGATCTAAACCATTATCAACCCTAGATATATAAACTTAGAGAAACTGAGCAATTATCCAAGCAGTTGATTTCAGATAATAAATCCTAGATCTAGGTGTTTTAGGNCAAACAACAAACAGACTTAGGTCTAGGGAATTCTATTGTCAACTAACCCACTGTCGTGGTGGAAGTCCCTAACCCTAACATGCTCACAAGGCGACAAAAACCGAGTATATCATTAAGCTTGGAGAAAAGTAGAAACAAGTTGGTAGAGTTTAAATAACTAGAGCACGCTAAGCCTAGAGATCGAAAGGCTAGCCAATGCATTGATGAAGACTTAGGAGGACTTAGAGACGTGTTATCACCATATGAAGGAGGAAGACTCGGATGTTTACCACTTCTTCACATCATCTCTGGATGTTTAAGTCAATCTTTCTTGATTGAGGTCTTAAGGGGTACTCTTCTCCTAATGAGGTTTGTCCCACTAGGTTTACTCATTATGAGTTTGACGAGGCCCATTGCACTAGACTTCAATTCGGAGATTGCACCAAGGAGCCTTTTCAAATGGATTTGACCGTTGGAAGAGACACTCCTCAGCTTTACCCTTTTAGTCTTTTTGATCTTCTACTTTAGGGCTTCTTTCCCCTTTTAGTAGAGACTATATAAGTTGTGTAAACCACTTTTGGCAAGGGTAACTTTTAAACAATTTAAATCTTATGAGAAATCATTTCTCGCTTTGGAAGTTCGTTTAAGGGTGTGTAATATCCCTTAGGTTTAGGTGTGTCATATCCTAAACCATTCCTCCTTGTCTCTCAATCTCTTTCTTGCAAAAGATTAGAGCATTTGGAGTCATATAGGTCGGAGAAACTCTCTGAGTTTTCTCATGCACGGCCACATGACGTAGTCACGGCCGTACATGGTGGTCCAACTTCAGATCCGCCGACCGTTTCACCATCAAACCTCAATCTCTCTCGACTACATCGCCGCGTTTCCTCTGAAAACTCAGTGTGCAAGGAATCAACTTCATCTGACTTGATTAGGCCGTGAAAGTCGAACCCACTTTTTGTTGTACGGCCGGCGAGGCCGTACCCAACAGTGTCAAACAACCACCTTCTCACTCCCACAGCCTAATCTCTCTTTTCCTTATATCTTACTCGACTGTTTCTTATGTTTTACTCTATTGGAGACCCTTGCTAAGTTTTAGCTCGATTGCCCACAGGTTTTTGGTAGAAGACGTCGTTGGCCACATCTCTCTCGGCCGGCTTAAAGACGCCTCGATTGGTCAAGCGATCAGATTAGTAGCTGGGAATACGTCAATCCCCTCCTCTAATATTTTGTGGCCCAGAATGATCTCATCTCTGACCATGAAATGACACTTCTCCCAATTCATAACCAGATTTGTTTCTTCACAGCGCTTGAGTACCTTACAAAGATTAGACAAACAAGCAGCAAAAGAAGAACCATGCACAGAGAAATCATCCATAAAAACTTCCACTATTTCTTNTGAGAAAATGGAAATCATGCATCTTTGAAAAGTGGTAGGTGCATTACATAGCCCAAACGGCATCCTCCCATATGCAAAGGTCCCGTAAGGGCATGTGAATGTGGTCTTACCTTGGTCCTCAGGGTGAATGGGGAAATGGAAAAATCTAGAATATCCATCTAGGAAACAGTAATATGGGTGGTTTGATAATCTTTCTAGCATTAGGTCAATGAAAGGCAAAGGGAAATGGTCTTTTCTAGTTGCTGCATTCAATTTTCTATAATCGATACACATCATGTGTCCAGTTATGGTTCTGGTGGGTATCAGCTCATCATTATCATTCTTAATGACTGTGATTCCACCCTTCTTCGGAACAACATGCACAGGAGAGATCCAGTTGTTGTCTAAATTTGGGTAAATTATTCCAGCATCTAAGAGTTTTAAATTTCCTTTTTTACTACCTCTCTTAAATTCGGATTCAACCTTCTTTGGTGCTCAATTGAAGACATGGATTCATTTTCTATATGTATTTTATGCAAGCAAAAGGAAGGGGAAATCCCTTTAATATCATCTAGAGAGTAACCAATAGCTTTCCTAAATCGCCTTAGCTCTCTAACGAGTCAGTTGATTTCATCATCATTTAATGCATCCTTAACGATCGCTGGGTATGTGGAGTTTGTCCCCAAGAAAACATATCGGAGCCCTTTAGGGAAGGGTTTTAGTTCGAGATTGGGTGCCTTTAGTTCACTCCAGTCATTATCAGCTCTTGGTCTTTCCAAGTCAGGCAAGTTTCCAACTTGCAGATCAAGCGTGGTGATCTCCTCGAATTCCATTTTTTTCGAGATAGGCTTTATGAGAGTCTAATCTTTTCTGCATGTTCCCAACCTAAATTCCAAGAACTTCATCTTGACCTCTTTTCTTTAGTAAGTGCTTTTTGCAGGATATCTTCTTGAGAAAAGTCTTTAATATATTCTTCAATCAGATCATCTATGATGTCTATTCTGAAGATCTCGGCAGACATTGAGGGTTTCCTCAGGATTTCCTCATATCGAATTGCTTTATCTCATCGTTTCCTAGATGAAGATCGATTTTCCTTTATTAACGTCTATGGTTGCTCCTGTTGTAGCTAAGAACGTTCGGCCAAGAATGAGGGGGTCTTTTGGTTCCTCTTCCATTTCTAGGATGATGAAGTCGGTAGGTATTTCTGTGTTTCCTAGTCTTATTGGTAAGTCATCTAGAATTCCAATCGGGATTTTTACTGATCTGTCTGCTAGCACAATTTGGATCCTGCAAGGTTTAAAAACAGTGAATCCTAATTTTCTGGCAATAAAATAAGGCATAACACTAACACTAGTTCCTAAATCACTTAAGCATCTATCAAATTTAAATTCTCCTAAGGAGCAAGAGATAGTAAAACTTCATGGGTCTTCAATTTTGGATGGTGCCTTGGATGTCTGAATGATGGCGCTGCTTTCCTTGGTAAAGATTACCATTCCTTCTATGTCCTTGAGTTTCTTTTGAGTTGTATCCTTACGAAATTTGTTGAAATGAGGAACAAGCATAAATGCATCTATTAGTGGCATAGCTATCTCAACCTCCTTCATCTGCTCTTCAAACTTGGCTCAGTATTTTTCCATGAGTTTTGCTCTTTGTCTCCCTGGAAAAGGTAATTTGGGTTCATNGGGGGGGGGGGTTTGTAAGTTGGGACTTTGGTTGAAGGTTCTTCCTCAACTATGGTTTTACCCTTAGCTTTCATGTCAGCTAACTCTTTAGCTTTTCGAGCAAGTTCCTCAGCTTCTTCTTCATTGACTTTATTAGAATTATCGTCGTGAATTTCCTCTATACTATCATCATCCTCTATTGTAATAGCCAACCCCCCACTTTTTTCCCATTGTCCTCGATGGTGGTCTTAGGAGGAAGAGCTTTTCCACTCCTTAAGGCAACAGCTTGCACAAATTTAGGTGTTTTATCCAGAGGTTTATCCCTTACAATAGTGGAGTTTTTCAGATGGTGAATTTCTTGATCCATGGCTTGCATATGCGATGCCATTTGTTCAAACTTGTTGCTCAAATCGGAGTAGGAAGTGTCTACTTTGCATTGTATATCCTTTTTGAATTCTCCAAAATCCAATTCTCACCTTTGCTGACCCTAAACTGTTTAAGAAGGAGATTTGTTGTAGTGTTTGAATACAAGGTTGGTGAGGGTACCTCGTAGGGGGTGCGTGGTAGTCATATGGTCGATAATTGTTGAGTAGTCTGGAGAGGAATTGTTGGAATAGAGGTCGTAGTCCAAAGGGAAGGATTGGATTGGTATGTTGAGGTACATTGTAACCCAAATACTGAACTTCCTCATCAGCTGGTTGTTGTAGGGTACACCCAATGCCCTCATTATCCTTTGTAGCTTGCTCTGCAGTGTAGAGCCGATTTAAACTTTTGTCAATATTACCAATCTCCATATTGAAGTCATCATTGATCGGTTGAATTTGAGCAACAGTAGTAGGTTCACAACTCTCACTATAGGTGCATTGACTTTGTGCCAAACTTTCAATTAATTTGTAGCCTTCATCATATGTTTTGTCAAAGAAGCTTCCCAAGCTCGCCGTATGCAACAACATTTTGTATGGTCGTAAGAGTCCCTTATGGAATGTGTTGATAAGGCATTCTTGAGGAAAATCATGATGTGGACATTGGCGAATGTATCCTTTGAAGCGACTTCATGCTTCATATACTGTTTCCGAGTAAATCTGCGAGAAGGTGGAGATTTTTGTTCTAAATTTGGCTGTTTTAGCTGGTGGAAAGAAAGCTGAGAGAAACGCTTGTTTGCAGTCTAACCAAGTCAATATGGAGTTCGTAACTAGGTTTTTTTCCCAGTCGTGGGCAAGTCCTTTCAAGTAGAAAGGGAACATCCTTAGTTTGTAGGCGTCCTCTATGACATTTCCATCTTAACTGTTTGACATATCATGTCAAAATAATCCAGGTGTTCCAATGGGTTTTCAGAATGATACCCATGGAAATTGTGGTTCATTACCAATTTCAGCTGGCTCTCCTTAATCTCAAAGTTGGAGGCATCCACATGTGGTGCCCTTATTCATGGGCGATCACCATGCGCAATAGGTGTGATGGTGTCGCCTATTTTCCGAATAATTTGTGCCTCCATTCTCTAGAACCTTAAATCAGACACAATGATTTTATTAGTAATGTAAAATAGAGACCTAGTCCCAAGCAATTGCAAAGAAATAACGGCTATTACTATCACCCAATATGGCAATGGCGCCAATTGATAAACTCAATTTTACTATGAATTAGTAAAACGGTCGTCAATGTAGTATAGTGGGGGAAAAGAATGTCGAACCAACCTCAGGTGGTAACAACGCACTAGTTCTGTGATGCTAATTCGCTAAGTCTAGGTGCAATCGAGGGGACATGTTTCGTCACTAAAAAATCCTAAGCAAATGAACTAACTAAAATGAAGCATATTGCAAAAGTCAACCAAAAAGTCAACGATATCGAATAAATGCAAATTCAGGAATTAAAGCGAGCATATGGACTAGGGCAATCGAATCGGGCAGTCAATTGATTAAATAATGATGTTTAATTTCACTGATGTCTAATGAAGCAACCGTGATGATTGAGCGAAAAGTCAAGAGGAAAGGAAAGGCTCCTTTCATGTCCAACTACAAAAGGGATCCCAAGCCGGCTTATGCTAAGGAATGGAATCCTCCAAAGAAACCTTTCACTCCTAAAGCTAATGAAGGTGCTAAGTAATTGCCTAATGCTTTCAAGGACAAGGGAAAGGGGATTGCTAATCCAACTAGAGCTCGTGATGTTAAGTGATTCAAATGTCAAGGCCGAGGGCATTATGCAAACGAGTGCACCAACAAAACAGTCATGATCCTTCTTGATGATGGAGAATTTATATCAGAGGATGAAGAAGCTATTCAAGAGGTAGAATATGAGAACTCCTTCTGAGGAGTGGGAAGAAGAAGCTGATCAATGAGAGCTCTTGGTCACTAAAAGATCATTGAAATTGTTTCCCAAGGAGTCTGATGAAGAACAAAGGGATAACTTGTTCCACACGAGATGCCATGTGAACAAGAAAGTTTGCAGCCTTATTATTGATGGAGGAAGCTACACCAATGTAGCTAGCACCACCATGGTGAAGAAGCTTGAGTTATAAATGAAGAAGCATATGAGACCTTATCAGTTACATTGGCTTAACGTTGAGGGAGAGTTAAAGGTGTCTCATCAAGTGAAAGTGTCCATTGCCATAGGAAAATATGAGGATGAGTTTCTTTGTGATGTCTTGCCAATGGAGGCTGGTCATATACTCTTGGGAAGACCATGACAGTTTTATAGAAGAGTCGTGCATGATGGTTTCACCAACAAGTACTCCTTTGAGTACAAAGGCAAGAAGATTACCCTTTTCCCAATGACTCCACAAGAAGTAGCTCAAGATCAACTTTATTTGAGGAAGAGAGATAAACCTACTACCTCTAAAGCTTCCAACTTCCTTGTCAAGCCAAGTGTAGTAAGGAAATCTCTCCAAGAAAAGCAAACTGTCTTATTGATTATTTTTAAAGAATCACTTGCATCTGTGACTAACCCTTCACCAGAGCTTCCGAGTGTTTTTGTGATCTTTTGCATCATTTTAGAGATGTGTTTCTAGGTGAGGAGACTCATGGCTTGCCACCACAAAGAGGGATTGAACACCAAATTGATTTTGTCCCCGGAGCAACTTTGCCAAACCGGCCGGCTTATAAGACCTATCCCTTGGAGACCAAAGAGCTTCAAAGACAAGTCAAAGATCTCATGAGCAAAGGCTATATCGGAGAGAGCTTGAGTCCTTGTGATGTGCCTGTGCTCTTGGTGCCTAAGAAGGATGAGACATTGAGAATGTGTGTGGATTGCCACGCCATAAACAATATAACGGTTAAGTATCGTCATCCAATTCCTAGGCTAGATGATATGTTGGATGAGCTTCATGGTTCTAAGATATTCTCTAAGATTGACTTAAAGAGTGGTTATCATCAAATTAGAATGAAAGAGGGTGATGAATGGAAAACTGCCTTTAAAATTAAGCATGACTTGTATGAGTGGTTGGTCATGCCTTTTGGCTTAACCAATGCTCCAAGCACTTTTATGAGATTGATGAACCATGTTCTTAGGAAGTTTTTTGGCTTTTTTGTGGTTGTCTATTTTGATGATATCTTTATTTATAGCAAGAACCTAGTTGAGCATGCTAATCATTTAAAATCGGTTCTAAGTGTTTTAAGAAGTGAACAACTATATGCTAACTTAGCTAAATACACTTTTGGAGCGGATCACCTAGTCTTCCTTGGTTTTGTTGTCTCAGCTGAAGGAGTAAGGGTGGATGAAGAGAAGGTTAAAGCCATAAGGGAATGGCCTACACCCAAGACAGTGGGTGAAGTTAGAAGTTTCCAACTTATGACAAAGAACTCTATGCCTTGGTCCGAGCTTTGGAAATATGGCAGCACTATCTATATGGCCCAAGGAGTTTGTCATACACACTGACCATGAATCCTTGAAGCACTTGAAGGGCTAACATAAGCTCAACAATAGGCATGCAAGATGGGTGGAATTCATAGAAACCTTCCTATATGTCATTGCTTACAAACAAGGTAAAGACAATGTTGTCGTCGACGCATAGTCTATAAGGTACACTCTTCTCTCTAGCTTGAATGATAGGTTGTTAGGTTTTAAACAATTGAAAGATCTATATGCTAATGATCTAGACTTTGGGAAAGTGTATGCTTATTGCTTGAGACATGTCGTGGACTATTCCCAAGTGCTCTATAAGCAGAACCGATTTCATAGCCCGGATAAACAAAATCAGCAAGAATACCTAAAATGTATCAACTCAAGCATGTTTCCCACTAAGCAAGTTCGCTAAGACCACCTAACAAGATCACACAAGCGCGTAGGAAACCCGAAACATCATTGATTCCCTACGCGCTCTAGACTCAGCCTTAAAAAGAAATGCAAAATCTTTTTGGTTTTTCTGAAATTTTCGATATTTTTGGTTTTTTATAAAACATAACTATAAACAATGTTTTTTATAAAACATAACTATAAACAATGCATGAATGATACTTGATAAAACAAAACAAGAAACAACATCAGTTGAAAGGTGGTTCCTCCCCCAAACTTAAACAACACAGTCTCTGTGTGTCCAAGCTCAGAAGAAGGGAAAAAATAAGAAGAAATAAAAACTAAATGCTATGTACAAGGTGAGAGTGGTACCTACATCCAGCGGGTTGTGGGATCATACTCCTCATCAGAGTTGAAATCAGGGAACCTATTATTTGAGTCATAGGGTGGCGGAGAAGTTATTGGCCTCCTCTGGCGCATCTCGTACGCTGAAGCTCGAGGCGGGGAGTCGTCTCTCTCTTGCTCAGTCTCTACCGCACTAGTGGAGTGTCTCTGGTAGAGCAATGTTGGCTCAATGCATCTGGTAAAAGCCTCGCAAGTGCATCATGAAGAAGCATCGGTTTTCTTCAAGACAAACTCGGTAAGTCTCTTGAATCTATCTTTGTACACTGCATACTTCTTATGTGCATCATCCTTTATCCTTTTCAGCTCCTTGCTTACCCTATTTAGCTCAGACTTAGCCTTTTTCTCCCTCTTCTTCATCTCACTCTTAGACTTCTTGGCTTCACTAACCGTTGATCTCACAATCCTGTCAAGGAATCGAATGCAACGATCCTTCATGCGGTTATTATCAAGGACAAGATCGCGCATCATACATGACTGTGTCGGCACAGGCAATGGCTCAACGTAGTACCGAGCACTCCCATATTTGGGTTCTAGTAACTCGACATATGAATTAGACACAGGTATCCTAAGTGTTCTAGAACTGATCGTTCGACAAGGGTTAGGCCCGTGAGGATCGTAGTGGTCTATGGCATGATGAGTGAAGGTGATGTTTGCTGGATTACTCAGGTTTGTAATCCGCTAGTTTGGAAGAAGAACATGGAGACCTGCTCTTGTTCCTGCCTTGAATGAATAGGCATATCCTTCTACAGCTTGCCCCTTCAGGTAATGGGTCCTCTGGAAATATCTAATGTATAAGGCCCTCAGAAGGGTAGGTGTCTCTTCGAGTGGAGCACCAACATACTTGAATAAAGGTGTAACAAATCCCCAAAGCTTATATGAGGTGTGAGGTATGTGCCCATATAACATCTCTCCTAGAGCTCACCCATCTCGCAGCAAAATGTGTTCACGATACTCGGCCTCTCTGCTCTAAACCCGGAAATAGAATGTGGTTTCACATATACTCACACAGAAGAGGACCCACTCTGAGACGCAAGAAGTTTATATCATATGTCTTGATGTCCCCTCTCTCACGCCTGCAGTAGGAGTGAGCCAATACCTTGTGCACATAGGGCATAGCGGGAGGACATATGGTGGCTGACTTGGTATTTCCCCCTTTGAACGCCCCTCTTCCAATATGGGAGTTCACAGCAACGTTCTCAACAACTACTTCCTTAAACTCGGCTCTCCCAAGCAGTGGGAACCCATAGATCTCAGTGATCGTACTGTAACGAACATAGTAAGGATTCTTTTGCTTGTCCATAAATATGATGTACCCACCTATGTGCTCATCTGAAGGATCCCCTGGGGTAACATAAACCTTCTAGACTCGCTAAGAATCAACAAGTCATATCCTTATAAGCCTCAAGCTCCCAACCCATCATACTTCTTAAACTCATTCTTCCCATTAATTGTGTGACATCATCCAAGATGCCAAGGGTTCTTGGGGTGGGTGGATGTGGAAAGAGTGATCCCAGGAATGGTAATTGCTGGAGATCTTTGGCAAGCTTGGTTGCAGTGGCTTTTGTGGTCTCCCCTTCGCCTTATTCGGGGAAGAAGAACAATCCCGACTAGTGTGTTCCCCTTTTCTCTTCTTTGCAGTACCAGAACCAGCACCAACTCATTTTCTCTTGTCCTCTTGTGATGCACCCTTAACTCAGCCCAATTTCGATCATGCAACAAAGTATTGCACAAAATTTTGTTCAAAATCGAGTTGAAAATGACAAACAAGTATATATATATATATATGATCAAGGAGGTTTGAATTCCATCATTTAAGATTTTGACCATATCGACGATGTGCATCAATCAACAAGGCAACCCAATTTCTCAACAGGTTCTACCAAATTCAAACATTCAATTATAAATCAGAAAAAAATTCTAACTAGAATTGTCAAAATTTAATCCAATTCGGTTCAAATTCAATGTTAGGTTAATATTGCAACACAATGAAAGCCAAATTCAATCTTATAAGCAAGTTCTATGAGTTTAATTCTAAATTTTCGTCACTTTATACGAACCGTTCCAGAAATCCCAAAATTTCAAATGAATCGATCAAATTAGAAACATACAACCATGGAAACTCATAAACAAATATCACACAAGGCATTACCAAGCATTAAGAACACTAAACAACCTATTTTCATGTATTGAAAATGAATTTTAACCTAGGTTAAAAATGAATTTTAACCTAGGTTAAAAGTGAAATCACGAAGCACTGGCTTTTGAATGATGAAAATCAGTGAAGAATTGAAGGATTTCAAAAACATTTGAGTATTGGGAGTGAAAAATCGCGATGGAGAAAAAGTGAAGAAGATGAAGTTATGAAAAACCTCTTTAAAACCCGACTAAAAACGTGATTTTCATACCTTGTTCCTGTCATGATTGAACGGTATAGGTGACCGCTACACTTCCTCCGATTTTTGCTGTAAGAGTAACACCGGTCACAAGTTACCGATGTGGTGACCGGTATGGATCATCTATCTTTCCCGTAAGGGTGATACTGGTCATTTCTGGCCGGTATAGGTGATCGGTATAAGCTCCAGGTTTTCACAGTAAGAGTTGTACTAGTGTGTACTGACCGGTATGGTGACTGGTACAATCACACCGAATTCCTGAATAAACATGTTCGTTCTAGGGAACCATCTTTGTCTATTTTTGCTCTACACCGACTTCAGTATCGATGGAATTGGCCAAAGCTTGACCTGAGTATCTGAAAGTACCTACAAAGTCACCAATCTCCCAAGACAAATATCCAAAACACCAAGTCAAAGCAAACAAAATAAAATGAAAAAATCAAATCTAAAAAGGATATGTACAAGGATAACAAGGGAATTTCTCCCAAGTGAGCTTGTTTATAGTCACTGAGCTTTACTTTGCTGACTGCTCTCAGTTTAACTTGGAGTTTTTCTCCAACTTATGAATCCTTTCATGGAGCTTCTCCATTTGAACCTCTAGGTCCAATACTCTCATGAGCATAGTTCCACGGATTAGGTTTGTTTCCTCAAGCTGACGCTCTGACATCCTCATGTTTTCTCGAACCGAACACTCTAAGTCATGGAACGGCTTTTGACTTACTGGGTGATAGAGTCTCTCTTCTTCAGCAACCATTGGTCCTTTCCAGGTATATATGATGTGTTGTGTTTTTGATGGTTTTGAACTCAGTTTTCATTCACCTTTTTCATTAGTTTAGGATGCATTTATAGTCCTTTATGTTGCATTTTGCATAGCATATGACATTTCAGATGCAGAGTTCGAGTTACACAAAGGTTAGACCAAAAGGGAGCATAACGGAGCAAAAACAGCACAAGTCTCGGAATTCGGAGGAGTCACACTGGTCAGAAAGACTAGTACAACAGACAAGTGTTTTTCACATGAACGTGCAGACGAATTAGATCGGTCACCCCAGACCGATGCTTTACACCGATTCAAATCGGCAGGACTTTCATGATGCATTGACCGATGCACACCCTAGACATCAGACGGACAAAGCATATCACTCGAGGGTACTGGTCAGACTGACTGGTACCAGTCACGCGTTTTGAGATAATTAAAACTTTTCTTTGTAATTTTGGTCTTACTATATAAAGGGATTTCTAAGCACGTTGTTAACCTAGTTTTCTCTCTAGTTTTGAGTTTAGATTTGAGATTTTGTCTAAGAGATTTATTGGTATTTTCTATTGCAATTCTATTTTTCTTTGGTTTATGTTTCTTTGATTTGTTTATTTCTTTGATTTCTTATTTTCCTAATCTTAATTCCCCTTGCAAATCATGTCTAGTAACTCTCTAAGTGTTCTAGATATGGGTTGTGAGTAGTTCCATATAGCTTATGGTTTACGGTTAGGAATGGGTTTCTTTGATTGCTAGAATGGTTTAAGACTGAACTAAGTATAATGTCTTCTTCAATTTCATGATCTTAATGCTAGAATAGGAGTAGCTAACCTAGTCTAGATCCTAGGAATTTCATCGCCTGGAAGGTGTTGATGAAATTCCTGAATCAAGGAAACTTGTTGTTAATCAATGTTATTCAAGGGATTGTTTTAGGATTGATTGTTGTATGAAATTTTGTTTCTTGTTTTCTAATTGTGTTTTCTTTCAATGGATTGCTTAGAAGCATGATTAGGAAAGGGTTTCTATCACGGGAGTGAATTAACATACATTTAAAATTCCTAGACATAAGATAAGCTTGTTTATGTGAATTGAACTATCTGCTAGCACGAAAAGAACTACCCATTTCGATTGTTCAGGTCCATAAGTTATCTTTTTCTTAATTTTTATCTATTGCCATCGATTCTATGACTATTTAGTGATAGGAACTTTCCTATCTTTTCGACTTAGACTTAGTAAAACATCATCATAGAACTAGTGTGTTATTTCCTCTTGAGTTGGTTCGACAACCATGATCACCCAACCTTACCACTATACTACCCGACATTGATAGGTTCTAGACCACCAAAATATAACTTATCAATTGGCGTCGTTGCCATTTCAGGATTTTAGATAACCATTAGTACTTTTTGTTTTCTAGTGACTAAGTTTCTTTTTACTTTTCAAGTTACTAATTTCAGCTCTTGATTCTAATTTCAGGTGTATGACCACTAGATCCAAAGGCACAAGCAATCTTCTACCAATTCTGAAAGATATCACAACTTTGGAACGTCGGAACCTCATAAGCAGAAGAGAAACAGAGAGACTGAAACTGCTTAATCTTCTCCAACAAGAAGAGATGGCTGACAACAAGAACTACGTGAACAACAATCAGAACGTGAATCTGGGAGAGCACCTGATTCTTCAGGTTCAGCAAGTACCTCATGTTGCACTGGCTGCTGGCCAAAGTTTTCCTCCTCCTAGGAATGCATTCGACCACCCCCAACCAAAGCCAACAACTTTGAGATCAGGTCAGGAATTCTAAACATGATCATGGGTCAGCCGTTCCATGGACTGCCAAAGGAGGACCATCTAGCACATTTGGATTTTTTTCGACAGTCTGTGGAACTGTCAGCATAATTGGTGTCACTGAGGACGCCTACAATCTCAGAGTCTTCCCCTTCTCATTGGGAGGAGATGCTACGAACTGGGAGAAGGGATTGCCTCACGGTTAGATTCGGACATGGGCTGCCTGTAAGAAAGCCTTCCTTACTGCTCTCTTTTCGACATCTAGGACAGCGAAATTCCAGAGTGGTATTACTACACTCAGTCATAAGGGAATATAATCATTTGCTGATGCTTGAACTTGTTTCAAGAAGTACACCTTACAGTGCCCTCATCTTGGTTTCACTCATGAGACCCTCCTAGATACCTTTCACATAGGACTCCATAGAGATTGTCAATCAATGCTGCACACAGTTAGCCAAGGTAGCTTCTACGATCTGACATATGACGATGGGTTGATTTTGATACAGAAGATGGCGCAGAGTGATGCATCCCATTCAGGGGATTTGATCGATCTCTACCTAGGAACGACAGTTCTAGTAATTCGAGTTACAGCGCTGACATGAAGGATCTAAATGAGAAAATTAACAGAGTTCTGCTAACGCGGAAGAGGACAGTAAATGTGGTTGGACAAGCGGAGGACTATTCTGAGGAATATCAGCAAGAAGAGGTAAACTATGTGGGTAACTAGGGGTACCAGAAGCTGTACAACTACACTCAAACCCAACCTATCCTACAGAAGTTCAAACATTGCAAACCCCCAGAATCAGGTGTACCCAGCGCAGAAGAACTTTCAACCTCAGCAGAACTTTCAGCCTCGGCAAAACTACCAGAACCGAGGTAATTTTCAGAACCAAAGTGGTCAGAAACCACAATATGCTCCACACCCACCAGGTTTTCAACCAACACATGCTGCACCTACTACTGAAGATCAGACCATTACTATGCTGAGACAGTTGCTAGAGGGTCTGAACAAGTATGCAGTGGAGTTTAATAGCTTCAACAGGGAGTTTAACGCCAAGGTTGACAACATGCACAACGAGCTGAAAGGAAAGATTGGCTCAATGTCGACACATATGAGGACTCTGGACACTCAGATAGCTTAGGTTGCCCAATCATCTAGGCACCCACTTGGTCAACTTCTAGTTAAATCTGAGGTCCCTGCTCATGATTATGTAAATGTTGTCTCCATTGTAGTTCTCATCGAGGACAATGAGAAGCTAAGTGGGGGTGAAAGTTCCTGAAAGGACAAAGAAAGTAGAAGATAACCCCCGAGTAGTCCAGTATGTTGATACTTACGTGCCTAAACTTCCCTTTTCAGGTCATTTCTATGAGGTGTGAAAGGAGAAGTTCATAAAGGATCTGAAAGCTTTAAGAGAACAGAGGCCAGAAATTGAGAAGATTTTGGTAGATCTGAAGATTCAGCAATCGGCCAAGGATGTTGCACTAAAGAAGCTAGAGGCTGTCGAGCAGCTCAAGAGGTCATTTCTACCAGAGGATTCAACTCCCCTCAGGCCAAAAATCGATCTAGCTAAGAAAGTAGATCCAGGGAGTTTTCTGATCCCTTGCTCTTTAAATGATTATGAATTCGATGAATACCTGATTGATTTAGGAGCTAGTGTGAATGTGATGTTATCATTTATTGCTGAAAAACTTGGCTTTGCATGTTTTGTTCCTAGCAAGATAACAGTTCTCTTGGCAGACAACTCACTAAGGAAGCGTGTAGGGATGCTGATGAATCTTCCAGTGAAGCTCAGGGGAGTAGAAGTACCCACAGACTTTGTGGTACTTAAGATGGAGAGAGAAAATGGAGCCAACTGATATTTGGTAGACCATTCATAGTGTATACACAAGCTGAGATCATTGTGAAGAGAGCTAAAGTCACACTAGACTTGGGAGCTTATGGTATTCAGGAGTATGATCCAAGACCCTTGTCAAGGAAAGACAAGAAGCAGGCTCGAGTTTGTGTGCTTACTGATGAGGAAGAGGAGAGAGATAATGATTTGTTGGATGAGTTGTTTGGTCAGCCAAATGAGAGTGAAGGTGAAGAGGAGAGTGGCGATGAGTACTTGGATGAGGAAGATGTTCAAATGGCTGCAGAAGAAAACCTCTCGGATGAGGTAATGGACCACCCTGAGCCAGATTTTGGATTGTATCACATTCCAGGTTTCAACAAGATGTTCAACATGGGGCACATCCCTTGTGATTCTCGCTCAATAGTCAATGGGATGACAAAGGATGTGGTTGTTTTCTTGGGCTTTGAGATTAGGGATCATCCTGTATGGGATCTTACTACGCTGGTCGAACCCGCAGCACATGCAGTTGTCATGTTGCACGACGTAGAAGTCAAGGTATTTGGGACTGTCATTTCTACTTATTTATTTATTTTCCAAGAGCCTTTAGAGTTAAGAGATGGATGGATCATTCTAGGAAGACCATTCCTGAAGGATGCCAAGACAACGATCTACTTGGATACTGGAGAGATGGTTCAACACAAGGTTGTGAACTGTGCAACCTATTTGCTTCATCCAACGCATGGACACGGTCTTGGAGTGCATAGACCTGGAAGGGAACCTATAGGAGTTGAAGAGCAGAGGCGCAATCATTTTGTGACCTCAGGTCAGATTGAGGATTTTGCGAGGTCAGCCCAGAAAAACAAGAGGAATCTAGAGCGCCAGTTTAAGGAGACAAACCAGATACATGGAACTCTGATGAATAAAATTTGGGATCTAGAAACTGAGATGACTACATAAAGGGGTAAGCATCATGTCAAGGTGGAGAAGCTAGTGAAACGAGTTTGTGGATTAGAGCAGAACTCACTGGAAAGGAACTCCAAGCTGGAAGGAAAATGTGAGGAGCTCAAGGAGCGACTTCTAAAGTTGGAGCAAAACTCCAAGCTGAACTGAGTAGAGTCAGCGAAGTAAAGCTCAGTGACTATAAACAAGCTCACTTGGGAGGAAGTCTCATGTTATCCTTTGTACATATCCTTTGGTTTTTACCTTTCATTTCTTTTGATTTTATTGACTTGGATGCTTAAGTTTTTGTCTTGGGAGTTAGATTGTCTTGCAGGTTATAGTCAGATATTAGGGTCATGCAATGGCCAGTTAACTTATACTGAGGTCAGTGCGAAGCAAGGATCAAAAAAGGATTGGAGACTTGGTTGTACTGAGGAGAATTGGAAGTGCGGAGGATCGGAACAGTCATGATACCAGTCACACTGGTGACCAGTCCATAATAGCAGGAACAACGGGAGCCAAACATCGATCATTACACTGGTCACACAGGTGATTGGTACCAAACAAACGAGGTTCCTGGACAATCACATCGATCGTAACACCGGTCACACCTGGTGACCGGTCCTAATAGGCAAAAGTTCATATACCCGTCACTCCACCAGTCAACCTGACCGGTACAAGGTACCACTCTCACCGTTGCTCAATGCTATTTTTATTTCTTTTATTTTCGGTTCCCTTCTTCAGATTTGGACACATAGAGACTGTGTTGTTTAACTTTGGGGGAGTAGCCACCTTTCATCTGACTATGTTTTCTATTTTGTTTTATTGAGTCCCAAATAATTATACTTAACAAAAATCCAAAAAAAAATTGAAAATTTAGAAAAACCCAAAAAAATATTTTTATGCTTTTATTCGGGTTTTGCATTTAGATTGCTTTGCATTTAGCTAAGGATTGAGTCTCATATAGGATGCATTGCACGTTTTCAAGAAAGAACATATGCACCTTAACTCCCGATCATCGATTTTGGCTAAGTAGTCTTGAAAAGTCTTGAAGTTCATAGTTTTAGATCTTAATGTTTAAAAATGTACGCCATTGGTTTGTGATGCCTGCTAGCCTAGATTGCTTTCAATTATGATATGAGTATAATACTGAATTCTAATTAACATGATCTTGGTTGCACTGGTTTTTCATGGTATTTTCTGTATTCAAGCACGAAATTGAGCATTTTAACCTAAACACATATAGCTCAATTCGTTCGTTCTCATTTTTAGAATGATTCCCTCGAACCCTTTGCACCCTTAGCCTAAACACTTGTGTGAGCCCTCATTGTTTGATTCAGTGATTGCAATTTTGCAAAAACCTGAAAGTATATAGAGCAACAGTAGAGAACATTTATGTGGGTAGTTTAAGATGTTGGGAATGTAATGAAAAGAAAAAGAAAAGTTTGGGTAACTTAGAACTTGATTTCGATCTGGTTATGGGTAAAACTAAGCATGAGATTATGAGATTAATATGATAAGCATGAAAAAGAGAAAGAAAAGAATGGATAGGAAACAAAGGAAAATTAGTCACCAAGAGGAATAAATATATGAAAAAAAGATAGGATAAATGAAGTAAAAATCTTATAAGACTGTAGAACAAAAAAGAAAAATTAGCTCCAAAAAAGTAAGGCTAGAAAAGAAATCAAAAAAGAAAAGAAACAAATAAAATGAATGAAAATGAAAAGATAAAAATCTTGGAGTTAGAATAAAAAGAAAGAGTCTAGTTTTAAGAGAAGAAATTCCTAAGTCATAAAGAAAAGAAAAAATGGTGAAGAAAAGGTTCTAAAGAATAGGATTGGGAAGATGTTCAATATTGGATGCCCCACTGCTCTTTGTCTTTCCTGATTTTGCTATAATTCCTTCACTCCACGAGAGAAACCAAAACCATAAGTCATATTTATTTTTAAGCACGTTTTTAACCTAGTTTTCTCTCTAGTTTTGAATTTAGATTTGAGATTTTGTCTGAGAGATTTATTGGTATTTTCTATTGCAATTCTACTTCTCTTTGATTTATGTTTCTTTGATTTTCTTATTTCTTTGATTTCTTATTCCTAATCTTAATTCCCCTTGCAAATCATGTATAGAAACTCTCTAAGTGTTCTAGATATGGGTTGTGAGTAGTTCCATATAGCTTATGGATTAGGGTTAGGATTGAGTTTCTTTGATTCCTAGAATGGTTTAGGACTGAACTAAGTATAATGTCTTTTTCAATTTCATGATCTTAATGTTATAACAGGAGTAGCTAACTTAGTCTAGATCCTAGGAATTTCATCGCCTGGAAGGTGTTTGATGAAACACCTGAATCAATGAAACTTGTTGTTAATCATTGCTATTCAAGGGATTGTTTTAGGATTGATTGATTGTTGTATAAATTTTTTTTTCTTGTTTTCTAATGATGTGTTCTTTCAAGGGATTGTTTAGAAGAATGATTAGGAAAGGGTTTCTATCACAGGAGTGAATTAGCATACATTTGAAATTCCTAGACATAAGACAAGCTTGATTGTGTGAATTGAACTATCTGTTAGCATGAAAAGAACTGCCCCTTTCGATTGCTCTGGTCCATAAGTTATCTTTTATTTCTGAATTTGTATCTATTGCCATCGATTATAGGACTATTTAGTGAGAGCAACTTTCCTATCTTTTCAACTTAGACTTAGTAAAACATCACCGTAGAACTAGTGTGTTATTTCCTCCTGAGTTGGTTCGACAACCCTGATCACCCAACCTTACCACTATACTACTCAATATTGATAGGTTCTAGACCACCAAAATATAACTTATCACTATACATTTTTCCCATTTGTTGTTGTGCATTCTGCTCCGGGTCGGTGTAATTCGCAGCCTTCTCAAAGATAATATCACCTGTTTCGAAGTTGATTATTGCTACAACATCTCTTAGGAAAGGTCTTCCCAAGAAAATCCATCCATTTCCTTGTTCTTGTGGTGCACCGAAGATGAAAAAGTCGGTATAGATAAATACATCAAGGATCTTGATCTCCACATCAAAGATCATCCCAATTGTATGCACATCATGACCGACTAACTGATAGGTTGTGTTATTAATGGCTTTAATGATCCATTTTGTTGCACTCTACATTAGATTAGGAGGCATTTAGAGTCATTTAGTTTGCATTAGCATGTTATTTGCGATTTCAGGTGCAAGGATAGAGTTGTTCAAGAAAAGGATCATAAAGGAGGAAAAGGGAGAAAAACGCCAAAGAGATCAAAACTCAGGATGAACACTTATAACAAGCTTTTTCGTTACACCTATTTGGTAAACAGGTATATCGAACTGCTTATCTAATCAAATGAAGTATAGAGGGTTTAATATCGAACCAAATCGGGAGTTGCACTAGGTCAATCAGTCTATACAGAGTCTAGCTGGTCTAAGCAGAACAGGAATTGAATGCTTTCACTAACAATCCTAAGATAATAGCGTAAAGTAAAACAGAA
>OVAU01000628.1:0-18996 GCA_900406315.1 Biscutella laevigata subsp. laevigata
ACACCAGAGGAAGGAGCGGTGCTTAGTATTATTCATGTGGGATCCACAAATTTATTATTTTTTTAATCTAAGAACCCCTGTTTTTTAACCCATTGGACGTGCCCTTACAGGCCGGCCATTTGCTCCCGATCTTCTCACAGTCCCCTCAAAACGTTGTCGTATAAATGCGCAACCTCTCTCTTCCTCCTTCGCAACTTTCCTCTCCCCCTGAATCCTCTGACAACTTTTCTCCTCAAATTCATAGATACAACAAATTACTAAACTGTCACTTCTCCATTTTCGTTCACAAAACATCGCTTTGTATAGCTTATACTCATGTAAGTATATCTTCTTCTTCTTTTTTATACAAGTCTTCAATTATTACTGTTGCTCCAACTCTGTAATTTCCTGATTTTTCATTGACGAAGTCGTTTCGGACAAAACTGTTTTATTTTCTGACTTACTTAATGTCGTCGCTTGAATTTTCCGCGCCCTTTCATTATCTTTACTTACTCTGGTTTCTTCTTCGTGAAAGCTCTGTTTCCTTATTTTCTCCTTCAACACCAAACCCACCTCAAAATCGGTTGTTTTTCTTAAAAAGTGAATTCCATTTTCTTTACCTTTCATCTTATGATCTCTTTTCAAATTCCAAGATGTGTAATATCCGTACATAGGTATAATAACTTTCTCATAATTTTACATTAATGTAAGAATTGTGTAAAATTTGCAGTTTTTTTGGAATCCAAATCTTGATTTTGTTCCGAGATAATCAAAAGGAAAGTTTCAGATTTTGTTTGTTTACAAAATCTTAGTCTCTGTTTCCATATACTCTGTTTCTCATCTCGATGCTCAAAGCCTTAAACCAAAAGCTTCTCCATCTAAAAAGGAAGAACATGACGTTTTCTGCTTCATAACATTTGTTAAAATTATGTTTCTGCAACATGTTCTTTTATAATTAAGAGTTTAAGACTTCTGGTTGATATTTTTCCTAGTTTTTTTAAATGTATGTCTCAGATTCTCCTGCAACTAGGTTTTTTATATTTCCCGTTGAATTTCTTAGCTACTAGTATTATTTTTTGGTTCAAATTATGTCTGCGTTTTCTTATTTTAGTGTTTTAATTTCTGCCTTTCTTGATCTTTGATTGGACCCAAATTGCTCAATTTATATTATATTTCATTAATTTCGTTTTCTCTTACGCCTACTAATATCTGGTTTGCTTCTTAATCACAGATCCTCATCCTATATCATCCTCGTATATATTCTGGTTCTTGACTTTGTACAACAAACGGTGGCGAAAAAACGGCAGAGCGTTCGATTAAAGAAATATGGGGAAGATCTTGAAATCTAAGGTACGCTACTTTCATTCTCCTTTGTTACTCTTCTTTTTGTATCTCTTTGCTAAATACTGCTGCCTTTTTACAGTCTTCTTGGCCGAGAACCGTCGTCAAGAAGTGGCTTAACCTACGTAGCAGTGCTTACGACTCGGATTACCCAGTCACAGGTGAGAGATTGATACGTGCCGTTTGGGATATTTGTCTACGAACTTCGTGTCGTTTTTCTTAAATTTTTTTGTCTTCCTCGTTCTAGGGAAGATGGAGCAGAGAAGGAAAAGCTGCTCCGATGGTGATTACTACAAGATCGTGCCGGAAAAGTTTCAAGGTAAAAATATAATTATATATACATAATAAACAGCTCGTGAATTTTTTGTATTGCTTTGGGGGCATCGAAACGGGGTCGTATCGCTTCTCCGTAAACCGTACTTTGTATGAGAATAGTCTCCGTACAATATAACTCACATCTTGAGCCGTAGGATTAGTCATCTATGTTAAAAACGACACAGATTAACGTTGAAATGGAACCAAAATGTTTAAAAGTGAGATTAGTTGCAACATCTGTCTCCACGTGTAGGGTGAGAGATGAGGCTTAGGTGTACTTGCTTTCTCAATTTCACCAGTTTCTGTTTTATACATATATTTGTATTATTATAGTTTTTTTTTAATACTACTAAGTAGACGTTAATTGATTATAGTATTATTTTCTTGTATATTTTGTGGTTGATAAAGGTTGGTTGGACGAAGCAAATGGGGATTTAAAACAATCTAACGGTGAACATCATTTGACACGTATTGATGACAACCTTGATCTAAAGTAATAAATGATTTTCTTGATTAATCTATAATTAAATAGATATTTATAAATTAGCTATGGGTGTTAACTTTTTGTTGCTTTGATTGTTGATGATTAGAATGTTCGTGGGTACTTGGAACGTGGGAGGAAAGTCGCCACATGAAGGATTAGACTTAAAAGATTGGCTTAAATCTCCTACCGATGCTGATATTTACGTGCTTGGGTATGCTTATAATCATATTGATTAATGTTCTCTAATAACCTTAAACATATTCGATGGAGTAATGATCATATTATTGTTACTTTTGTTTACTTAAGGTTTCAAGAGATCGTGCCGTTAAATGCAGTAAACGTACTTGGAGCTGAGGATAGTGGCCCTGCGGCTAAGTGGTTGTCTCTTATTCGACAAGCCTTGAACAACGATAACTTATCACAACAGAACTTATCAGATCTTCCGGATGATAATCCAATTACGTACAATTCGACACCTCCTCGACGCTATAGCCTCGTGGCGAGTAAACAGATGGTAGGGATATTTTTGTGTGTGTGGGTTAAAGAAGATCTCAGAAAACGTATTACAGACCTCAAGGTTTCATGTGTTGGCCGTGGCATAATGGGATATCTTGGAAACAAGGTCAGTCCAAGATTTGCATATTTGAAAATTGTTACGTTTTATATGCATGATGTTGATAGCTAACAATGCAACCTTCTGTTCTTAATTATGTATAGGGCTCAATATCGATCAGTATGTCGTTGCATGAGACGAATTTATGCTTTGTTTGTACTCATCTTACTTCCGGAGAAAAAGATGGCGACGAGATCAGAAGAAACTTAGATGTGACTGAAATATTAAAGAGGACAAGATTTTCACGTTCTTCTAAAGATTCACGACCCGAAACTATAATGGACCATGAGTAAGTTAACGTAAATCGAATAACAATTATGAAACATGAAGTTTTTTCATTTATTAATTATTTTTTATTATATGGTTGTTTTACAGTAAAGTAATATGGCTCGGAGATTTAAATTATCGGCTAACGTCGAACATTGACGTGCATGAACACCTTGAAAACAATGATTGGGAATCACTTTTAAAGAAGGATCAGGTTAATATTTTGTATTGCATATTTATAGAATTACTAACAAAACTTAAACTAAACGTGTTTCTTTAATTTCTATTTGCAGCTAAAGATAGAACAAAGAGCTGGTAGAATTTTTCAAGGATGGGAAGAAGGAAGAATATATTTCGCACCAACGTATAAGTATCTAATAAACTCAGATAATTACGTTGTCCAAACCGAAAAATCAAAGGAAAAACGAAGAACTCCTGCTTGGTAAGCTTGAAATTGATCATATACAATATGATTATATATAAGTCATAAGATAAATGAAGATTGAATTCGTTTATCTCAGGTGCGATCGAATATTGTGGAAAGGTGAAGGTTTGAAACAAATTTGGTACGTGAGAGGAGAATCCAAATTCTCGGACCATAGACCGGTTCAATCTTTGTTTTCGGTTCATATTGATTTAATTCAGAATCAATGGAACATGAAAACTAAACCGATTAACCAAAATCATCGTCCCAAACCGGTCTCGCCTTATACATGCCATGGGAAGGTTCAAGCTGAAGAGATCTTGTTGCTCACACGTGCACAAAGTTGTATAGACACACTACCTAGACTTATTTCATCTGCTTCCTAATTTATTACTTTCTTTCTTCTTTTTTTACTTTTTGGATGTCTTCATGTTGCCAAAGAAGAGAATTGATTCAAGGATTGGATAGTGGAGCTTTCAAATTAGCAATAGCAAGATTTTAAAATTTTCATAATATATGATTTAACTGTTATTATTGTTTATCTCTAATAGATCAAATTTTTGTTTAGAGTCGTGGAGAATTAGCCTTTTTTTTACTTTTCAACATGTTCTTTAAATTATTTGTATGGAAACTATTTCAGTGTAGCTACTAGTTACACTTTAATAATCATACTTATTATATATCATATATCCAATAGTGTTTCATCATTTCTTCGTTTCTATTTTGAAGCTGTTAGCAATTATATATATTCTACAGTTTCTTTGAAACAAAATGGAAAACAGATGAAACTGTATACTTTTTGGCTCCTCTTCATGGTAAAACGTTTTGTACCAATCTTGTTGTTAAGTTAGACTGTTTCTACAATTGTTCTGCTCTGTTCTCCTTGCTTGCTGATAGTAATGACTTCATGATCAACACAATCCTTGTTATTTCCGTTTAGTTCTAGCTTTGGTTGTGATGAATCATCATTGGTTAGGGACATAGAAGGATATTTGTAATCTTTTCCTTTGCCCCAAATCACAAGATATAGCCCTCCACATATAACTCCTGCACCAAGAACCCTGCAAAAGAAGAAGATCTTTACATTACAATCAAATTTGAAATTTGTGTTTGATGTTGTTGTTTGATCTGTTGCTTACCTTCCCAAGTACATAGGTTCAGCAAAAATGACAGTAGACATAATTGCTACTATGATCATACAAAGAGGACTAAAAGCTGTCACAAACACAGGACCTCTTGTTTTCATCACTACTCCTCCAATGTAGTAAGCAAGCCCTGAGCACACTATCCCCTACATACATTTACATTTCAAACAGTTTAGCTCATTAGGAGAAACAACCTACAAGGTTGTCCTTGAATTTACTGAATGAATCTTACACTGTATGTAGCTGTAAGAAGGTTAATGTCCCATCCAATGACCCATGCGCCAGGGTTTCCTCTCTCCATCACTAATGCCACAACGGTTCCTTCTAATGTCCCCATTAGACATATCCATGCCGTTAGTGAGAGTTCAGCCGGGTAAGTCCTCAATGTGACAGCCTACAAAAATAGTACTTCATTATAAACTTTGATCCATAAGTGTTTTGATCTTTCTTTAAAAGAAATTGGTAGGCCTGCGATTCGAAACAGAACTGGACTGAATCACAATTTTCATTTTTCGGTTCAGTTATCAACCAATAACCGATCTGAGGAAAAATTAAATTGATTCGATTATCGATTCGACTGATCAATTAACCGAATTTTGACTGTCTTTCAAAAAATTAAACCAAATTTTGAGAATAATCCATTTACCCAAAATTAACTGAATTATCTGAACCGATCCGTAATTATTCGAAATTTCCTTACTAAACCGGAAATTCGGTTAAAATTTCAGGTAATTTTTATGATAACCGAATTAACCGAACCAAAATTTTAATCGGGTCAATTCGGTTATACAATTGAAAACACGAATTAACCAAAAATTGAACTGAACCAAATCTCAGGCTTAGAAATTGGTCTTACTTGGAGAATCATGAAACATGCATAACTGAAACATCCAATTGTGACCAAAACTGCGCCTTTAATGGCACTCTTAGTATCAGTCCCTGCTGTGTTTGGTGCAGAGACTCCTTTGGTCCAAAAGAGCTCAAGAACTGGACCTTTAACAAGTGTCATGATCATGGCTCCACCAACTGTAGCCAATGTTCCAATCACTTTACCTGCGCTTCTAATGCATCGTAGCTTCACTCTTTCGAGGCCGAATATATAGGCGAGGACGAAAGTGATTGCAGGTAGGATATTATACATAGCAGTTGCGAATGTAGCTGTTGTGTATTTCATTCCCATATAGTATAAGTTTTGATCAATCACGGGTCTGTTTATTACCAAATATAGTAAAGGAAAAGTTATTTAGATTCAAGTTCAAAATGTATTCTAAGGTAAAAATTAGAAAGAAGATGAAGTATGGCAAAAGTATATTACTCAAGTAAACCAAGGAGTGTTATCTTGAAGAATATCATTGGTGTCATCTTTGGTCTCACCTTCCTGTTTTACATCATAATCATCGAATTACATTAAAAATTTGTGGATTGTTGTAAAAAAACCTTTTTGAGAATAATCTCTAAAGCATAAATTTTATTTTTTTTTTAAAATCAAAATTGATTAAAAAAGTGATATGCATATATAGCTGAATTATAATTACTAGCTACTCAATATAACCACTTTTTGATCAAGCACTAAATTACGCTGAATTTGTGTAACCTTTTTGTAAGAGACTCAGCTTTTATGCGTGAGAAAGACAAAAGCCACATGAAACAGTTACAAGTTTGTTTTGTCTTTTAACGTAGGAGTGACCCTTCTTATCATATATCACGTCACATTCCTCATTCTTTCTTTTTGCTATTATCATGCTTTTTAACACACTAAAACCTCCAAACACCACCCAAAACAAATAAACAAATAACTCAACTTTATATTATATTATATATATACATATATTATGATCTTCAAGGCTAATGGGATCATAAACACACATACATAACCTATTTTGTAGAATATGGTCATAATTGTTTGCGTTTACGTTTTCATCTTTCAGTGGTTGCAGATGTTATATCATGGAAACACAAACAAACAAAAGTAACAAAAGATTTAGTAATGCATACTTAATTTCCCATATAGATCAAAGTTAGATGATACTATGCTATCATCATCTTGAAACAACTTAAACCAAACATTTGAATCATCTTTTGTAAGAGAAAGTTGATATAGAGAAGGGAAAATAGAGAGAGTTACTTGTCGAAATAGAAGGCGAATGGAGCCATAACTACGGTAGCAACCGCATGACGGTAGACAACAAGAACATAGTTGCTCATGCCTTTGTTTAGGACAGCTTTTGAGAGAATGTCCATTCCAGCTAGTCCAACTTGCAACAGTATCACTGAAATGAATGGTCTTGCCTTCTCCATGCAATCTCTCTTCTTTACTACTTCATCCATCCTAATAACTCAAGATCAAGAAATCTCCCTCTCTATACTTTGAAGTATAGTAGCAATAGATGTATAGGAGGTTTGTTTTAGTTGAATGAGTTTGTTATGATTGTCTTGGTTATATCTCTTTATATAGGGCCAAAGATAAAGGATCATGATGTGAACTTTCTTCTTTCTATGGAAACTTATACGTCAATTTAGTGTAATTTTTATATTATAAAAAATGTGTTTTTTCTAGGCAGTTGTCATATTCTATCCTGAAATTATGGGTTATATTTCTCTACCTTATCAAGTATATCAACCAAAACCAAAAAAGATTTACAAATTTTAGAATTTGTATTTCATCTTCACATAACCGAATTAATTAAACCAAGAATTGTTGTAGATTCGCATAATTAATCAAATCAAACGTGTGTTATATCAATATATTCTCTAAATTTTATTTATTTTCTTGATTCTAACAACTTTGGTAAATATTCTCTCATTTGATTCATTTTTTTTAATTAAATGTCCTAATTAAAAACAACAATTACAAATGTTCCCACTTCCCACATAGTTATGTTTTGCCTAACTCCAGGAGATGTCTTGATGCATCTGGTTCTTTAATTCCAATCTAAAGTATAAAATTATCTAAATGATAAACGAGTCACTATATACCAACACGATTGGGTACAGTGGTTATTGGTTAGATTTTTGCTTTTCTTTTGTTTATTAAGTTATTTTTATTATTAATATTAATTCATGGAATATTTATTGATGTAAGTGCGTATAATTGCCAAATATTTTGTCTACTTTTCACTGTTCCCATTTTGCCACTTAGTTTCTGGTGGAATCCCTTTCATAATTTCCTCTGCAATATTTATATATATTTTAAACAAAAAAAAAGAATCTCAAAGAAGGATCGATTCTCTATAGATCAGTATATAGAACGTTTTTGATTCATTATTCTGCACTTGGAAGATATGGATATTCACGATATAAGAACATCGACAATAATTTTCAAAAATCTACATTTTAATATTTCATTATCATTTGCTTCAGACCAAATGAAAAACAAACTAAAAGCCTCCCGCCTCCCGCCTCCTCTTCGACTAGCTAATCAATAAGATAAAAACGTCAAACGCAAATTGTATATTTTTCTGTTTCATTTTCTTGAATTTTAGTTATTTAATTACATATTACTCCCTCTATCCCAAAATATAAGATTTTCTAGGATTTTTATTTTGTTCCAAAATTATAAGATTTTCTCACATATCAATACAGTTTTTAATGTTCTTTCATTTAATATTCAGTTGACCTACCAATTATAATTTTTCTTTTTTTCTTTTGAATTATTATTAATACTTTATTAATGATTATTTTATATAATAAATACACTCTTTAATAAATGTGTAAATGCCTAGAAAATCTTATATTATGGGACAGATGGAGTATATATTTATGTTATACATCGATGTATATATATCATATAAATAAATCCGTAATATATATATATATATATCATTAAATATGCAAAGTATAAATAAACTTCAACCATAAAGAAGAAAAAAGCATACATAACCCCTTTTTGGTTAAATAAGAAAGTTTCCACCATACTCGTTGACGGATGAGACAGGAGTGTTCGACTAATAGGAAAGACTTTGCGTCTATATTGTGACAAAAAAAAAAAGAAAGTTTCCACCAAAATGAAACAAGAACATATTTTAGCCAAGAAAAGACATCACTTCTTTTCCGCTGACCGCTAGGTGGCAAATTATCCAAAACCGAAAAACCGAACTGAAACCAACCGAAAAAAAAGAAACTGAATCTGAATCGAAACCGGGAAAAAAACCGAATGGATAGCAAATCTTACTATCCAAATAACCGAAACCGAACCGAAAAACTATGGATCCTCTAAGCCTCAAACCAAAAATCCGAAAACCGAATGGATACTAACCGAACCCAAACGGTTATCCGAACGCCCACCCCTAGTTTATTTTTTTTGCGGAAAAGGATCGACACATTCGAAACATTCATGCATACATACATCAAACATATATATACACTAATATATACATAAATTAGAAAGATTATTAGAATAACTATAATTTTTAGCTCTATTAAGTAGTGCATATGAAAAATTTGAGAGTTAATCTAGTTATTTTAGTGTCCAAACTGTCATTCTAAACCATTATACACAAAAAATATTATGACAATATCATTAATGAATGAAAACTCAGAAATACAAATAAATCTGAACAACATTTAGGAAAATGACACCGCAAAAAAATTTCTACTATGATAGATTTATTAATTTTGTTGTAGATATTTTCATATTACATTACAAATTTTTTTGACGTTATAATTATTCTTTTAGGCTACAACAAACTTTGCTGATATGCCACAACTTCACATTTATTTCATGTTACATTTACGAGGCGAAAAAGTTATTTTTCATTATAATTGTTTTGTTTTGAAGATATACATATTTTTAAGAAAACCATATTTTGTTTCATGTACATATTTGTTTACGTGCTATATGTTTGCTACAGTAATACTGATTTTTACAACAAACTGTAGTAGGCGTGGGATTCGGTTCGGGTCGGGGCAAACTGGGTCGGTTTTCTCGGTTTTCGGGTATTTCGGTTTTTGAATTTTTAATTCCGAATTGAACCGAAATTTTATGTAATTCGGTTCGGTTCGGTTCGGTTATCGGGTAATTCGGGTATTTAAAAAATTACCCGAATTAAACCGAAATTAATTGAAATTTCGGGTAAACCGGAAAAAATCGGTCCAAATCGGATATTTTTGGGTAATTCGGTTCGGAAATTTCGGTTAAATCGGTTAATTTCGGGTATTTAATTTATTTTTCAAAATTTTGGTTTAATTTTGGTTTAATTTCCAAAAATTAAAAAAACAATCAATTTCGGTTAACCGATCGGTTCGGCGAACCGAACCGGGCCGAACCGAAAACCGAAATCAGTTTCGAATTGATTCCGATTGGTACCCGATTGATAACCGAAACCGAACTGAAAACCGAAATAACCGGTTCGGTCCGGTCCGGTTCAATCGGGTCGGTTATTAATCGCATGCCTGAACTGTAGGCATAACAAAAAAAATTTGTAGGCACAAAAAATAGGCAAAGCAAAACAAATTAACTAGATCTATTTCGTTTTAGCTACATATTTTATTACCTTTTACATATTTTAAGTAAAATAAAATGAAATCAAAGTAACCATAATAGTTTGTTTTTTGTAACTTTTTTGAATTTTAAAACATATTTATATTGAGTGATAATATAATTATTTTAGAGTTATAATATATATTTGGAGTTTAGATTTAAAAATACATATTAATAACATATATATGAATGTTATGTTAATAACATATATCAATACTAATAAATATTTATTTCTCAATTACTATATATTTTTATGTACTATTATGATATAATTGTGAAGGAGAAAAAATTGTCACAACAACCAAATAAATTGTAGACAAAACAAAATAAATCTACAAGAATATATAGGCAAAACAAACAAATATATAGCCAAAATAAAACAAGTTGGTAAACAAAACAAAGACGTTGGTAAAACAAAACAAATGTATAGGTAAAACAAATTTATAAGAAAAAATATACAAATCTATATGCAAAATAAAGCAAATCTATAGGCACAAAAAATCTGTCACAAATTTATTTGCGATAGAATTCGTGTAAAAGAAAAAACGAAAAAAATAATTCAGATTTATATTAAAAATAAAAACGAAAAAATCAACCCAATTCTATAAACTAATCTGTTGAAGGTGATTCGCCAAAACCTATCAATATAAAACTAAAAAAACGAAAAAAACTCATATTTGCATCAAAAATAAACAAAAACCAACCAATATCTATAACATGGTGCAGGTAGTTTGGATGTAGAATAATGAAAACATGGATATTTGTTGAGAGAGAATCATACATTTTCAGAGTAAAATGATGTTGAATGTTTTTAGTGAAGATAAATAAATTAAATGGTACGTAGTTTCTTTATTATCTTCTCATTCTCTGTTTTTTTGTTATTTAACAAAATATTTTTGAAAATAATAATATTATAGTTAGTTGAGTAAAAATGATTTTAGACGAATTAGTCTAGTAATATATTGAAAGATTAAAATCATTCTAAATAATTTTCTCTAAATCATATATGTGACGTATGCATATGAAACAAATCATAGACATCTAGCACGATTATAAATTATAAAACCTTAAACATGATTTGTAAGAACCAATAGGAGACGTGCAAGATAACACTGAGGATCGTGAGTGTACATCTTTTTTTTTTTTCCTTTTTGGGCTGACACAAAGTAAGATTCCGTGTGGTACATCGATTTATAAAGAAAAGATATCAGATATTTAGAGATCAATAAATCGCAATTTAATTATTTGAAACAAAATTTCCTTGATCGCTAATTATTAGAGCTTCTCCAACGCTCACCACGGCAAAACTTTAAAATAGTGTTAGTTTTTGTCTTCTAGTGTCTTCAATCGAACGATAAAACTTACACTGTTATAGTGTGATTCTCTCTTTCGCTACAGTATTACACCATATTTGATGTTACACTGTAGCAAAGGATAAAACATATTTTAATAATTTTTTGTACTTTTCATTGATTAAAATAATAGATTAATACACACATGATATATATTATAGTTATATTCAAACTATAAATCAGTTTTTATTCATTATTAGTTTTTATTCATTATAAGCTTTTAAACCTTAAAAGAAAATATATAATTTGATTTAAATTTATTCATTTACATATTCTTAAAAAATAATTGTTCAAAGAAATTCATATCTAGATCTATAACATATCCTATTAAAATAACTAAAACACCTTGAAAACTCAGATCTAGAATATGTGTTCTAGATCTAGATCTAGAACACATTCTAAATTACAATCTTGTGGGTACGCCTTTATACAGTGGGTATGCCTTGAAAACCCAGATCCAGAAGACGTGTTCTAGATCTATAACACATTATTAATAATATAATAATAAAGAATATTATTTTTAGTGTAATATTTGGTGTTGTGGCCGGAGAAGGATGTTGTTTTTAATGTTAAAATCACACAAAAATAATGTGATTTCCACACTATTTTAGTGTTGTGGTTGGAGTTGCCCTAAAGGTAAGGTATTCGTAAACCTCTCCTTTCTATCCATTTTTTTATACTTTATTTCCAAACATATTTGATAAATATGTCGATTAAAAAATCTACAATGGCTTTATTTCTCGTGGACAAACGTTTTAAGGCTGTTTTTGAAAGCTACCAAGTTGAATGTGGGCATGGAAAGTAAAAAGGTGAAGAATGGTATCCATTAAATTTATTTGGTCAAAGATACAACAAATGAAAAGACATATTAATCGTCTTCTTCTGATCAAATTTGCAATTTGCTACTTTTCTTTTTAACTTGTTTGTGATATATATTTGCTTTCTTTCGCATTATTGTCCACTCTTTGCTTTGGCCATTCTCATTTTAAATACATATGGGCATTGTCATCTCTTTTAGTTGTTTCTTTTCTACCTAAAATTATTTAATAATTATGAGTTTTTTATGTGCTTTTAGACTTAAGCTTTTATGAAGATATATCTATTGATTTTTTCTCATAGATCTCTGGATGTTGTCCGACCCTGAACAATTTAGGATCCAAAGCAAAAATTAAAAAGATGGTCAAAATTTTTAGAAGAAGAGCTTGTAAATGAATTGTTTAACCTTTTAGCAGTCACTCTACAGGTGAACTACATGTGAATTTTGAAAAATGAAGACCGATTAAATAGATATTATTATCAGGATCCCTAGCACAAGCTTGACTTGTTTTTGCTCGAAACTGACTGTGAGATCACATAATAGTTCCTATATACATAATTACGTTAAGCATGTACCCCAAAATTCGTTATGTATCTAGAGTTTTAAAACAAGAATTTAGAAATGATTTAAGAAGAACCATTTCAAATATATATAGTAGTTTTTATTATGTTTTAGACGTAATATAAGTTGAGATTCACAGTGAACAAAAATATATACTCTTCATCCCAAACATTATGGCTAAAAAGTTACCTAACATTATTTCAGTAGTTCTCATCTCAATAGCTACATTTCTTTGCTAGTTTCATGTTACAAGTGCCCATAGTTATACAATAATCGTATCGATCTGCTTTAGTTTGATCATCAATTTTATTGAGCATGATTGCATATTGGGGGGATGCTTAATTAGTATGATTGTATATGTGGTTTTATTAGAGAGTACTAGAATATTATACTATCTATTAGCGGTCACGAGTGCGTTTGTAACGATTAGCCTTTCTTTCTCACTAACCTTTTTCTTTAGTCCTTAGGTAGAAGATTTTAAATATGTTAACCTACAATAATTCATCGGTGTGTTCTTTGTTTAATCGAAAACTGAAACATACATATATTTGATATTTTCAGATAATTCAATCCTTAATCAGTTCGTCTTTCGTGCTATTATCCACACTATACAAATAAACCCGTAAACAGTCCAATGTCAAACAGTTAACCTAAGGCTGGACAGAAAAATCGGATTCGAAATCAGAACTTGAATTCGACCAAAAACTATCAATCCAAACCTGAATTAAAATATGAAAAACCCAAATAAATCTTATATTGGTGTTATTTTGGATCCAAGTAAATATCCGGATCGAACCCGAGATCGGAAGTAATACCTGCAAGATCCGAACCTAAATGATATCAATATCTTTAAATATTTCATACATCTTTACGTTTAATCTCAAGTTTGTATTTAATTTTTATATTTTTATGATATTTTTAGTGAAAATATTTTAAACTTTCAAGCTTACTAATATTTCAAATATTTTTTTTAGTATATTAGTTAAAAAACCCAAACCCGGATCGGAAATGAACCCGTATCAAAAGAACTCATACAGATCATCTAAACTTCACCTCGAAAATTCTATTGGGTATAATGTGTACCGGGTTAGACTAGCTAGATATAGATACTATTATTAGAAAAAGAGTAATGAAGACGATAATTAGTAGATGTAGGTAGATAGGAGCAATAATTAGTAATATTAGAGAAGAAGAAGAAGTGTGTGAGATATGGAGAACACATCCAAGTGAAGTAGTTGTTGATTGGTGAGAACAACATTGGAGTGTGTTATGTCGATGTAAAAATGGTGAATGTCGACTCAGACATCAGTCTTATCGCCTACTTGCAGCTTTATTTCTTCGGTGCGTTCTTTATCAGATTTAATTAACCACCCTCCTTCCTTACTTATCTTTTCTTTCCCCTCTCTATTATCATTTATCACCACTCAAAAATCTTTAAATTTAATTTTAAAAATTGTTATAATCATGACACTAGAGACTCTTCATAAATTATGTTGTGACACCAATCATTGAGAGAAAACTCAATTCCTATTCTAATGTAGCTTTTAAAAAAAAAAGATATATAGATTCCAATTGGTTTATTCTTGTTGAATATTGAATTACAATTTGATATTTAGAAGTAAATGATGCTTATCTAAATGCTAATAAAGATTTGGATTAAGTCTTGATCTGGAAACTATAAAGCAGACAATAAGCATCACTTGTGAAATGCATTGTGACAAAAAAGAAGTAAAGGTGAAGCCATTACATATCTGGAGACGTGCAAATCAATTTCAATCACATAAACAAAAGAAGTTTCAACAATCCTAAACTGTTTTCCTTTGGTTCTCTTTACTATTTCTATATATTTAGGTATGGTTTCATAAAAAATAAGTGAAGTTAATTCAATGATTATTCGTTTGACAACATTAGTTATCAAGTCGGAACTTCGATTCCTTACAAAAACATTTGCTCATGTTTTTTTTCCGAAAGTTTGAGCTATTATATCGGTTTATTGTGACCCATATAAGTTGAACAAAAAAAAAACATGGTTTTGAAAAATATAGATATGGAGATATGCATCGATCACAATCGATAAATGTTAGGGACATAAACTAAAGAAATGTTGAAGCACCAAATCATAGATTTTGCGTAGCTTAGGACGTTGCAGCTAGGAGACTGGTGAGATTGGTTGATCTTGATTATTTGTGGCTAGATTCAGAATGAATTGTGAATGAGTAATTATTTTTGTACACAGGTAAAACGCACATGGCTCCTTTGTAGTATGCTCCAATAAGATAAAACCCCTTAGATTTATATTCAGATTCTCAGCATAACAAAGAAGGAATACATATATCCATAAAATAACAGTAGAGTAAATTGAAATAAAATAAATCTAAAAGGGATAGATTCGATGCCTGGAACAATCTAATAAAAAAATGGGAATATATAAAAGCATTTGGTAGTGTGTTGTCGTGTGAAAGAAACGAAGAGATGGTAGGGTTTAGTAGTCATGATCGATGAAGTACTATGGATTAGATGGCTTGGTACTGTAGGGAAATCTACTCAGATTCAATGCAATCTTTGTTCCTTGTTATAGCATATGAGTCCCTCGACGCCATTACTAAACTCTTTAATTTGTCGAAATGTGAAAGTACGTATGTAAGAGGTTGAAACCATTTCATGATATGAGTATTGGGCCGCGAGGGCTCGTTAAGAGCCCAAATATCACGAGAGGAAAATCAAAGGGAAAATGGAAGCCAACAAGCGGTATAAGAACAATCTTGGAATAAGTCAATACATTGTAATGATCATATTCATTTTCTATATATGGATTAATCCAAAGTTTTATCATTCTTTTTTACATCTCTATTTCTCCTCCCTAGCCATGGTAGTTGGTAATTCTATTCTACTTTCATTTTGAAACATAAGTGGATAACATCTAATGACCTCTCCATGCAAAACATTTGTGTCCAAACTGTTGAGTTAGGCTGTTTCTACAACTGATTTTCTTTGTTCTCCTTCCTCCTTGTTGACATTAATGAATTCATGATCAACACAATCCTTCTTGTTGCTGCTCAGTTCTAGCTTTCCTTGTCTTGATTCATCATTGGTTAAGGGTATGGAAGGATCTTTGTATTCTTTCCATTTGCCCCATAACACAAGGTATAGTCCTATACATATAATAGCTGCACCAAGAGCCCTGTCAAAGAAGAAGATATTTTCATCATCTTCCTTTCAAATCTTTAATATTACAAATCGATTTTGCTTACCTTCCTAGATACATCTGCTCAGCAAAGATGATACTCGACATAATTGCCACTGCAATCATACATAGAGGACTAAAAGCTGTTACAAACACTGGACCTCTTGTTTTCATCACCAATCCTCCAATATAGTAACCAAGCCCCGAGCACACTATTCCCTGCATCAATTTCATTTTACAAATGATTAAAATTATTTGGATACATAGTGTATAAACCAATCTTTAACTTACACTATAGATGACTGTAAGAAGTTTGTTATCCCAACCAATAGCCCATGCACCAGGATTTCCTCTCTCCATCACTAAAGCCACAATTGCTCCTTCTATTGTCCCCATTAGACATATCCATGCCGTGAGTGTGAGCTCAGCCGGGTAAGTCTTCAATGTTACCGCCTACAAAAGTACATGTTTGGTTCATCTTTAAAATCTCTCCACAAGTTTCTTTCCTATTTTGTTATTGAAAATAGACGACTTACTAGGAGAATAAAGAAGGAAGCATAGCTGAAACAACCAATTGTAACCAATATTGCTCCTTTGATTGCACTATGAGTATCAGTTCCGGTTGTATCTTGTGCAGAGGGTCCTTTGGTCCAAAAGAGATCGAGAGCTGGACCTTTAATTAGTGTCATGACCATAGTTCCTCCAACTGAAGCTATTGTCCCAACCACTTTACTTGCACTTCTGATACTTCGAAGCTTCACTCTTTCAAGCTTGAAAATTAAGGCTAGAATGAAAGTGACTGCAGGTAGAGTATTGTATAGTGCAGTTGCAAACGTAGCTGTTGTATATTTCATTCCCAGACAGAATAAATTCTGATCTATTACTGGCCTATTATATTCACACAAAAATACATTAACATAACGTAAAACAAATCATATATTTGAATAAAAAAAAAGAGAAATTAAGAAATTATTACTCGAGTAAACCAAGGATTGTTATCTTGAAGAATACCATTGGTGTCATCTTCGGTCTCACCATCCTAACATTATAATTAACATTACAACAAACACCTTATGGAAACTCAAAACATTGAATTATGCTTTGTGAGAGTAAGAGAAAAGAGAGAGAGAGAGAGAGAGTTACTTGTCGAAATAGAAGGCGAAAGGAGCCATAACTATAGCAGCAACACCGTGACGATACACGACAAGGACGTAATTGCTCATGCCTTTGTTTAAGACAGCTTTTGTGAGTATGTCCATTCCTGCTAATCCTACTTGTAATAATATCACTAAAATGAAAGGCAATGCCTTCTTCATAATTAAGCTCATCTTCTTTACTTCCTCCATCTGAATAGCTTGAGATCAACACTCTCTTTTAACAAACAAAGAAAGAAAAAATCAATGGACTGACTCTCTCTCTCTCTCTCTAGTTTTTTTTCTTATCCTTTAAAGTAGCAACAATATATATATAGGGAGATAAAGTAGTAACTATTATTTTTCTAATGAAGTGTTATAATTATCATCTCAGAAATGACGTGAACATTCTTCTCTCTACGAAAATTTAGGTGTGTGAGGACCGGTTATTTTATTATTTCTCAAAATTATATACAATGCAAGAACATGTAAACTTTTTCTTTTTTTTGTTATGACGAATTATATTTTCTTTTCAAACAAATAACCGACTGATTCGTGTAGTCAATTATCCATTTCAAATAAATAAATTAGTTTGTTGCATCTTAGATGTAAATTTTATTTTGTACGGTAAAATATTTTTATGTATGTAATTTTGTTTTCTTTGTTTGGCAAGTACTTAGAAGTAGAATCTTTCGGTTTCGAGTTAACCAATTCAGATTTCGGGTTATCGAATTCATAGATTTATGGTTCATTCATATTAATTTATCTTTTGGGTCGGGTTCGATTTATCAATTTTTTTGGAATCTTCTGAATTCAAGTATTCGGTCGGATTTAACCATTTTCAACATAAAAAATATATCAAAACGTACTCGAAATACTACTAAACTAGAAAATTTAAACTATTTTCATTAAAAAATCAGAAAATATAAAATATAAACAAAAATTGAAAATAAAACATTATAAATATAGTAGATATTTAATATTGCACAGTATCAAATTTTAAAAATACTAATAAATATTGAATATATAGACTTAGGTTCGGGTTCTTCAGGTACCCAAAATATTTCGGGTCGATTCGGATTCCGTTTTTTGAATTTTTAAATTTGGTAATCATTAGGATTTTTCCCGGATTCGATTTAGATTCGAACTTTGTTTTTTGGTCGGATTTGAATTATTTTTTGGATCTGGTTTTTTTAACCCACACTAGTTAGAAATAATTATCAACGGTTACCAAAAGAAAAGTAATTATCAACGTAGTTATGGAAGAGCTTTTTCGTATTGCTATTTTACACAGTTAAGACATAAACACAAATTCTTATTTAATAAATAAATACGAGAAGTAAACATTGATATTTTCGTAAGTAATATGATGTATCATTGCATTTCTTTCTGATAAGATTAACAATGCGAAAACAAAATTTGGTAGAAATTAAATATTTAGTATCATTATTATTTTGTCAAAATTTTGAATTTCTGTAAAAACATTTATCTTTCGTATTTCTAAGAGTTAAACTAACAAAACGTCACAATTTTCAGACGAAAATACATTTAGGGTAATTGACATGATCATACCATACATGAATGGTAATTGAATCACCACTTTTCTATTACACCATTTATATTTTGTTCTTCACAGTTCACAAAATTGCTTCTATGATGATGGGCTTCGAATTTTTTTAAAAAATATTGTTTAAGATGTGTAAGAAGATGTTTTTGTTTTCTCAAGAGTGGTCTAAGGAGATCAGGAGGACAACAGATTTAGAGAAGGCCAACATATCTTTCTCAAAATTAGGGCATATCACAGTCAACAATAGTGTCTTTATATTTACTAACTAGGGGCAGATCCACACGTTGTGTGGGTTTTGAATTTAATTCTATTATATATGTATATTAATTTCTGAT
>OVAU01000629.1:0-18985 GCA_900406315.1 Biscutella laevigata subsp. laevigata
AAATTTGAAGATTTGAGGTATCGTTTGGAGATGCTCTCAGTAGAGATAATAACTTTTGGAAACAAATCCCGTACTAGGGCTAGTTTGTATCTTATCTAATTTCATGGTTATCTTCGTATTAGATTGAGTTTGTAACATAACAAACTTAGGTTTATCCGTAACATTTCTTCTCCAGTTGGAACCAACAAATTCAAAATGTCCAACTTGAACAACAAACTATTGAACTTGTTTAGAGATGGTGACTTCGTGAAGATGTATACTCGCTACATATGAATATCCTTTGTAATCCTAATCTAACACATAAATATAAATACAAAGATATTTGTTTTGATCTTCAAAATTTTTCCATTTAGGTTTCATGAGCTTTGATGGCCTACAATTAACCAATAAATCAAATTATCATTACTTCTTACAATGTTTAAACATGATAGATATCACTCCTTATTTATTAAATAAACATGTTAATATCATAAACACACAAAAAATTGTAACAAAACTTCATGCAGTGCTTATTTTCTCATGGATAGGGAAATGTTCATAAACACTTAAAATTCCACTTAAAATATGTAGTAAATATTTTACTTTTCTACATACTTTCATCCAAAATTATCTCAATAAACTTATTTAATTTTAAAATAATATTGTGAGTAATTTCTTAGAAACTATGAATTAGTTTATTTGATATACTTTAAATTATAAGATGATTTTGACCTTGTAAGATAATAAATTTTGAGATAAATAAAATAATAACGTATTTTATTGTAATTAGATAAATTATAATGAATTAAGAATGATATGTCTCTTCATTTTCTCGATGAATAACACATAGATGAAATGGCTTAATAATTCGGCCTTTGATACCATTTCAAGAAGATTCTTCTATAAATAACTGGCTTAATAATTCGGCTACTGGCTAGAATGAGGAAAAAATAAGAAATAATGTCATGTCAGAAGATGTCAATTTGATCCTAGCAATAAAGATATCTTCAAGAATAACAAATGACACAATTGGTTGGCACTATACCAAAAATGGAATTTATACTATTAAATCTGGTTATTGGGTGGCTTCTCATGATTTTAATCAGCAAACCAATCAAAACCAAGGAGAAGCAATGAGCTTAACAAAATCAGTTTGGAAGTTAAACATTCCGATTAAATTAAAGCAGTTCTGCTGGAGCCTTCTCTCTAATACGTTAAGCACTGGAGCAAATCTCAGGCGGAGGCATGTGTCTCAAGACTCAATATGTAAACGATGCTTTAGAGAAGAAGAGACAGAGAAGCACCTTTTCTTTGATTCTGGCTATGCAGAAGCAATTTAAAGAGCCTCTAGAACTCCAAGCAGAAGCTTTCTAGATGAAAACATGGACATTTTTTGGAAAATCAAGGATTGCTTCTTGTATAATTCTGACTTGGGATTAGAGCACTTTCAAAACCTTCCTCTGTGGATTCTTTGGAGAATTTGGAAATCCAGAAATCTGTTGATTTACCAAAACAAGGATTTAAATTGGTCTCAGACTTTACATTTAGCATTAGCCGATGCCTCTGAATGGAGTGCTAGCATTATACCTGATGAAAATGGGAGAGAAATTCAAAGAAGGTCTTCGGCAGCGACCGAAGGTTGGCAGAGACCAGAGCAAGGTTGGATTAAATGCAATTACGATGGATCCTTCACCAACAACCAAGAAAAAGCAACAACAAGTTTGATTTGTAGAAATTCAAACGGAATCGTTTTAGCTGCAGGTCAGGCGACGGGAACTTACACCGGAACGGCCATTGCAGCTAAAGCCCAAGCCCTAATTGCTTCGATGATGGAATAAAGGCTACGATGTATCATTTTTGAAAACGATTCTAAAGAGCTCTTTGAAATTCTTCAAGGAAAAACAGTTAATTTCAACCTGCAAAACTGGATTGGGGATGTAGATTTATGGAAGCAAAAATTTGACAGGATAAGGTTTCATTGGACAGGAAGGGATAATAATGCTCCTGTTGATCGTTTGGCTAAATCTCAAAGATTTAATTAATCCGAGTAATTACCATGTTAGACCATCTCTACCGGGAGATGTACTGGGTTTCTTAAGTCATTATTTTTGGTAATTAAACTCAAAATAAAAGAAATAATGAAATAAATCTCAGAACAGATTAGAGCAACTCCAATGATGGTATGAGAGAATGAGTATCTAAAGAATTAAATATTAATATTTGTACCTTAAATATGAGTTAAGATACTCTTGGCAATTTTAATTAAAAATATGTTTCAATGGTTAGGTTCTTAAAATGAGTATCTTAAGAAAAATATTAATTAAACATTAAAATTTAAACATTAACATTACTAATAAAGACATTAACATTAGTAATACTAAACACATAACATAGAAACATAAATATTAAACACATAATTTAAAATACATAATCCCCTAATCAACTCATAAACTATCACAAACCCGAAGAAATAGAAGGAATTACGTTGAAAAAACCTTCTGTTTTTTATATAATTTCTACGCAATTGATATAAACCAAACCGGTTTTAAATAATCTGATTTTTTGTCAATTTTGTTGGTTTTATAATTATGTTGGTAATTAATTCGGTTTAGTAGTGAACCGGTCTCTGAGTGATCTTTTCTCTCTATCTCTTTCTTTTTCTGATAAACCTCTCAGATTATTCCTTCGCTAGCTGTAGTTCAAATTCCGGCAACTTGCCGGTGGATATATCTATTATAGAGTAAGTTGCTGCCATGGAGGTTATGACCTAGATATTGTTTTCACCTGGGTGTTGAATTTCACTTCGGTGTTAGTGCTGCGATGGATTTCATTTCTGCTTCTTCCATATCTTCACCCTTTCTCAAACAGTTGTCTCCACTTTCTTTTAGCTCAGTATCTATAAAGCCTAGATATCGAGTCAAAACTCGGAAATTTGGGTCTAAACAATCGACGAAATCTAGGAAAATTGTTCCCATTAGAGGCTGTTTTGGTTTTTCCGGCGGGAATGGGAGTTTTCTGAGCTCGAGTCCGTTTGAATTCGGGAGTCAAGGTGTTTCAAAATCACTGAGATTGTGTAGAGAGGGGAACGAGCTTCTGTCGTCGTCTGGGTGTTGCGAAAAGAGGAGAGAGAGCGTAATACAGTTTCATTTTGTCATACCGAATCACATTCCGACACCTGTCGGTTGAGAAACCTATCAGCAAACTCTTAAATCAGATACGTATTTCTGATTTTAATTGGTTTTTTATTTATTTTTTTTGTTCTGAAACGCATGATATTCTCTACAAACGGCCGTTGGAGTTGGTCTAAATATAGATTTTTAAGAACCGATTCTGGATGCAAAAGAAGTGCTACGTGGCGGAAGGTGATATGTAGAGGGGAAAAGCAGCAAAGAAAATTGAAAGGGGTCCGTGTGTGTTTTTCATTTAGTAAAACAAAACGAGAGAAAAAAAGAAAACGTCGGCGCGAGAGGGCGATTTTGAAGGCGAAACCATCGATTTGCCGGCCAAGTCGATTCATCGGAGGAAGATGACGGTGGAAGATGAGCTATCGTCTAGGAGAAGCGTCGTTATTGAACCGGAGATCAACGATTCTTTTGAAGCTCAAGTCGATGTGGTAATACCTCATCTCCATCACTTGATTTTGGGATTTGGTTACTCCAATGGTTATTATCTTTGATTTCTGATAGAGATTTGCAGAAGCAGTGTTAATAATTTCCTGATTTTTTTACTTTGATTGCAACATTTGTGGCCTCTTCCTAAATTTGACAGATTATTTAGTTACTTGTCGATTGTTATCACCAACTTATTTTCATATTATCAAATGTTGTATTTCAAACACTGGTGATTGTCTGAGTTTTGGTTCTTGTTCTTCTTTGTCTTTTGTTTGCAGGAGATACACTAAATATTATGGAACTTCACCAAGGGCAGCTCTGGACCTTGTTCATGATGCACTAACACGTATGTATCTGTGATGTTGATGCCAAATCATGTAAGAGATTGTGTGCTTACATTAGCTGTAAGCCTCTCAATGAAGTCGACACTTCTAAAATACTCTCTGAAATTCTGCAACAGCCTTGTATTCTTCTCTTTAATCCCAATCCATTATTTATAATTTCATTGTCATGAGATTGAGAAGAATGTTTAGATCTCATTTGTACCAGTCCCAATTGAAAATAGGAAGTCCTTTACATTTGAATCAATTATCACTTGGCTGAGAAAAGGACACCCCATTATTAGATCACTACCATTGCTACAGCTCTGAATCTTCCACTTCCGATTGTGAATATAAACAAAATTGTGAAATTGTGAAGCATTGATGCTTCAAGCAGCATTCATTATTAGATCACTACCATGAGAATTTAAAATAAATGCAGCTTTATAAAGCCTATTGATTCTTTAATTACGTCATTGGTTTCAATAGATTCTAGTAGAGCTTGTACAAAGATCATTAGTCAAGAGAAAGAGAAAGAAGGAGGTTTTAAGTAATCTCGAAGGAGATTCCTCCTTTGAGAAGAGCAGAAACTTGAAACAGAAAACTGGGGAGACAGACGATGGTTACTTGGAATCTCAGAAACCTAGCATCACCAATGAATGTCTCTTTAGTTAATATATGTTAGTTGGAAAAAAAAAAAAACACATAGATGAAAATGTCTCTTTAGTTAATATATTTAAGATTAATAGGATTTATAATTCAAGTTGAATATATATATATATATATATATATATATGAAAGAGAAAGATTCATTCAATAATAACAGAAGACAGTTTGGACATTGGTGTTTAAATGATAATTTTATTACACATTAAATCACAATAAATGGGTGTCAATAATGATGTAGTCTACTGTCTATGGCTAATGTAAAACTATGAGAAGTTGTATATTTTTAAATTGAAAGAAAAGTAAACGATAATGTAAAACTATGACAAGTTGTGGTCATTATTTTAGAAAAAAACAATGAAGAAGTAAATTAACTTGCTAGTTGGTGATTGTTTAATTTTTGGTAAAGTCTACATATAATGGAGGATGGGAACATATCGTAGACAGCAAAACAATCATCATAACCAAAAGAGTAAAAGAAATGGAGGAAGAAAGATGCCCTATGTCTAATCCTGCTCAACCTCACACTCTTTCTCGTAAAATCGGTTTTCAAACTGAATCTATTTGTTATGGATGTGGTAGAAATGATTTTTCTGGTCGAGAAGATTACCATTACCACTGCGCGACTTGTGAAGTGGACTTCCATTGTTGTTGTTACCGTTTTCCAGAGAAGATGATACATCCTTATCACTTTCAACATCCTCTCACTCGCATCCACCAAAACAACAAACTCAACATATCGAAGAAATGCTCTTGGTGTGGACGGTGGCAAGGATCATATATTTTTTATCACTGTTTTATCTGCAACTTTTCTTTGGATGAGTATTGTTTCGATAACAACAATCCACCTCTTACTATTCAAAACCCAAAAAGCCACCACCATCCACTTTTCTTTTTCCCTCGACCACTTTTAGTTCCTTGTGACGCATGTGGGTCCATTGATGTTCAAGAGCCAAGTTATACTTGTCTTCAATGCAATTATATGGTCCATAAAAGTTGTATCGACTTACCACGCGTCATAAAGATCACCCGACATCCACATCGTCTTTACCACACTCCTTACATTTCACCCGCAAATCCGACAACACTTTGTCGGATTTGCTACAAAACAGTCGACATCAAATACGGTCTGTATTCTTGTAATCTAGATGATTGCTCTTATGTTGCACATGCAAAATGTGCAACACATATAAAGGTATGGGATAATAATGAACTTGAATGGGAACCAGAGGAGGAGGAGGCTGATGAAACCGATGAAGCTATTCAATCATTCAAGAAGGTCGGTGATGATTTGATAAAACATCTTTGTCATGAACATATTCTAAGATTTAAGAAGCATGATGGTGTTCTGCAAGTAGTAGATGAACAATGTCAAGCTTGTATACTTCCTATAAACTCCCATGATTTCTACGTTTGTACTGATCAATGTGGATTCTTTCTCCACGAGGTATGTGCTCATCTTCCTCGAAAGTTGAATCATGCACTGCACAATCACCCTTTGCTTTTAGACCTCTCTCCTATGGTTAACTCTCGATCAAGTTGTTCAGCTTGTTCTAGAAAGTCTTCTTCTTCTTCTGGTTTCAAGTACATATGCCAGGGAAAAGATTGTTGGCTTCAAGATTACTTGAAGTTGGATATTCGCTGCATTTTAGTTCCCGAGTATTTTACTCACAAAAGTCATATGCATCCCATCTTCATCTCCACATCACATGACGACAATGATAATTTTTCCTGCACGGTTTGCGGGAAACTATGTTCGATTCATCTACAATGTACGGTATGTGAATTTATTATGTGTTATGAATGTGCAACCATTCCCGATGAGATACACTATAAATTCGATAAACATCCTCTCTTCCTTTGTTATGGGGAAAGGAGCAAAGATGGAAAGTATTGGTGCGAAGTATGTGAGAAAGAAGTAGATTCATCCAAATGGTTCTACACATGTGACAAATGCTGCATTACTATCCACCGTGAATGTTTATTTGAGTCGTCCTCCATTTATATGAAGTATGGAAGCACATTCCATGACCACCACTTAGGTGAATTTGATGTTGTACGCAACAATGGTAACACTCGACCAATTTGTTGTAAATGCTTTCAACGTTGCCCAGATTTTATATACTTCAAAAATTTTAGTGGGTCTTTTTGTTCTGTTAAATGTTCTACCAGTGGCATTGATGGATTACGTAGGAAAAATGTGGTGGTAAGGTTTTCAGATTATTACTGAGCGTATTTGTATCAATACCAATTCTAATTCAGTCGATCATATTTGTATTTTAGTTTGAGCTTTTCCTTTTTTCCTTTTCTTACTTGTATCAACCACTTGTATTAAACAAATCTTTTAAATTCGTTATGTGAGTCTTTCCTTTCTTGTTAATTAAAAACTTCCTTATTCAATAATTTATTTATTATATTAAAACAAAATTTATTTATTAGAAAAAGTCATAATAAATCAGGTCAAAATTTCACTATATTATATGAATGGATTCCTTATTTACACTATTTTATATACATATACTAATTACAGACTGGACCAATTCGAAAGAAAGTAAGAAGTGCGAACAATGCTAGATAGAAAAGAAAAGAGATATAAAAGATTGAATTCATCTCTTGTCTGCAACACAATTGCAGGTGAGGATTGTCATTATGGGAAATCTGTTTTGTATTCAAGTAGATTCGGGTTGTTGGGAGGAGGTTCATGTCGGGTTCGGGGGAACCGAAATACTTTCATATTCTTCCGAGTTTAGCTCAGGCTCGGGTATTTTCAACAAAAAAATATTTAAAAAATACTTGAAATACTAATAAATTTGAAAATTTAAACTATTTTCACTAAAAATATCACATAAATACAAAAAAGAACTTTGAATAAAACATGAGAAATATATTAAATATCTAAAAAATTAATTGAATATTTAAATATATCAAATATTTTAAATAATAATAAATATTACATATTTAGACTTAAATTCGGATCTTTTAGGTACTAAATTCAGATCTCGGTTTACCCGGATCCGAAATAGCACTCACGTAGGATGTTGGAATTTTTAATATTTTATTTCGGGTTGCTATTTTTTGGATCGGTTCAGATCAGGATTCAAATTCAGATTATTTTCTCCAACCCTAAACTAAACTCAACACTTGAGCAACTTATTTACACTTTGGATCCAATTTGTTGTTGCAGATGGTCAAGTATCAAACTTGGTGGAAACATACCAGCTAGAGCAGAGAGGACAATGAGGAGAAGTGACTGTGAGTTAAAGTTAGTTGGTGAACCAACAGGAGAGTACTATGAAGCCGTAATGATCTTTGGAATCATAGACATTCTTCAAGACTATGACATCAGCAAGAAACTAGAACATGCTTACAAAAGCATTCAGTATGATCCAACCTCAATCTCAGCCGTTGATTCGAGACTGCGTTCTAGACGTTTTCGGGATTTCATATTTAAGGTCTTCACTGAAGACAACTGAAAGAATTCTCCTTCTGACAGTCTGAGAGCTTAAATTCACCAATGCCCCTATATTTTATTCCTTATTCTATTTTTCCCCTTTTTGTTTTAATTTTCTAGGTCATAAATAAAATTATTTTTGAAAACTGAAAACTCCAATATTTTTTACTTGATTTATAGAATTTTATAAAAATGTTTCAAAATCGAAAAACTGTTTTAAAATATTTCCACAAAAATCATCAAAATACGATTAAAAACGATTTTTTTCGAACTTTTAGGGATATAGAAGTTTAATCTTTGCCCATGGGTTCACTAATCCATGGAGGGGGTAGGGTATAGTTTTGATGATTTTAATGGAGTTTTGTTTGAAGTTTGAGTTTTAATCAAAAAAATAATTAAATGAGGGACATAGAAAACTTTCTAGGGGCATACGAGATTTCCTTCCCTCGAATAGGGGCAAAATAAATTTTGCCTCGCCTTGCAGCCAATACTCTTAAGAAAATTGTTTTGATTTTCTAATAAACTATGTAACAACAGTGACATTTATAGCAGTGATCTTTGTGACTAACTCGTTTATACAGTAATTTATCAAGTTTTGGCCCTTTTGTCATTATATTGGTTGGTTAAAATATATTAAAAGATAAAATTATATACCTCGTAATTGTTATATTAGAAGATTAAGTTTAATTTATTGTAATTATAATATCTACTAAAAAATCAAAATTGGAGATTCTAAAATTTAAATAATTACTATATTATCTATTAAAAATCAAAATTAGATATTTTGAAGTTTAAATTATTACTATATTATCTATTATAAAACAAAAAGAAAAATCTTATATATTTTAGATTTTAAAATATTGTTTGATGTAATATAGAATAATTCATTCTATTATCAAAATTAGTAAAAAATGATTTGTGTTTCCAATTTGTATTGATATTTTATTATTTGAGAATAAATTTGTATTCATGAAATTTCTAATTCAAATTGTTTGATTTGTGGTTTTCATGAGAATAATATTATTATTTGGAAAATAATATTTTAATTAGTTTTGGTTTCATTAAAATTTATTTAAGTTATCTTAGATATTGATGAAATAGTTCATTATAAATTTTTGTGTGTGATAGACTAACTCTATTTTAGTAGAATATATAGATATATATATATATATATAACTAGTTATATAAAGTAACCACAACATCCAAAATTATAACTATAAACTTGAATATTAGTTACATTTACATTCAATAATCAAAATATATAAAATAATTAAAATATCCAAATATTCTTCTATATTGAACGAAAAGTTTTTTGAGTGAAACAGAAGTATAAAACACTTGAAATGATAATATCTTAAGAATTTCTATCTTCAATCTAATATCCAAAAACGTAAAAACAATGAAAAAATAAAATAAAATAAAATTTCAAATTCAACAATGTAAAGAGAATGAAACCTTGAACTACCATTGGAAATGCTTGAATAGCATAGTGAAACTGTATTGTTTATTTTTTCACTATAAATATAAATAACACTAATTTTTATTCTTAATTTACAAACTGTTATAGATATTTGACAATCAAATTCATCCACTGCTGATACATCGTGTTACATCGTGGTTTTAGGCTTTAGTAATAAACAGAAAAAGATTAAGATACATCAAGAGGAATATCAACACTTTTCCCTAACCAGACAACTATTTTTTTGGTTAGTCCAATTTCTGTGCACTATAAAGTTTATTAGTTTTCTCAAATTACGCTTCATACGTGTTTTGTAAGAATTTTTTTTGGGTAAAACTATTTATTAACAAAATCTTTCTTAATCAGATAAAATTTTTGGTAAAAATTATAATAAAATAACTATACACTTATTTTAGTTATACATTATTAAGTACATTATAACATATGTCTCATATCATCTTTATAACATAAAAGAGATGTTTTCATGATATTAATATCTTATCACATAATATTTCTGGTGAGAAAAGTCATCTACACTATTAAGATCATGGTGATACCATCTGATCAAATGTTTGATTTATCATCTATTTATACAACTACATTCTCATATCAATACCAATACAATCACATACATGTATGATGAAAAATACAAAAAACATAACAGGAATAAAGGACTTTAAACTTGAGTTACCTTGAATTGAAGATATGGTTTCAAGTCGTTCTTGAAAGTGATAATCACAGAATAACTCGTATTGCTAAAGGCATGGTCTTTAATAGAATCCAAACATGTTTGCAATCACAGAATAACTAGTATTGCTAAAGGCATGGTCTTTGATAGAATCCAAACATGTTTACAATTCCAGAGGTTTCCATATCCCTATCAAGTTTAGTTAACAAAATTTCAGATCAAGATCAAAACAAAAATATGTAAATGTTTATGAATTAAAACAGAGGTGAAATCAATACCAACTAGACATAAGTTGTCGTCTCTACCACAAGGTCACATGTCAAGTTCAATGACTCTCACACATTGTTTAAGTGCATCGTTTATTGACACATTGTTGTATTTTCTAAAGAAAGTCCCAGTAAACTATGAATTGAAGCTTGTGTGATTGAAGTAATACGATAACAAAGGAATTGAGGCTTATGAGATTGGATTTCCAGAAAAAAGTCATTAGTAACTAGAAATTTATTATGAGATGTGGTAATTGAATCATCTTAAAAATTTCAAAATGATTTTTTTAAGAAACTAATAAAACAGAAGTTATTGTCTTTCAATTTCAAAGAATTAAACTTTATTAAAATCAATTTTTTTTTAAAATATAGATAGTTGATAATTATATATATATATATATATATATTGTGAAACTTAAAAAACACACAAAATTAAGAATAAAGACTTTTAACCAAAATAGAAAAATATACAAAAGAAAAAAGAAAAAAAAAACCCATAAAAGAATAAAGACTCATGTCAAATAAATAGAAAAAGTAATGAAGTGAATCTTAGTTTATATAATAGATTACGGTTTCAAAGATGATATTAAAATAAAATACAAAACTATGAACATGAAAAAAAATTATACTCCCTCTGTTTCTTTTGATGTTTAAGGATTTTTCATGTTGATTAATAAAATAAATAAAATCATTTATTTTATCTCTTTTTCATAAAATACTATTAATTTCATCTGTTTAATCAATCAAAAAACCATACCTCATAATATTAATGATTTTTAGTTTTAAATTTTTGCATTGATAATCGAAAACATCACTTAAAATGAAATAAAAATGAAAATCTAAAACATCACTTATAGAGAAACGGAGAAAGTATATCACTTGTTTAAAGTGTAATGTCGAACTCATTCATTCATATATATATATATATATATATATAACTGCTATTTTCTAGAACAAGTGAACATGTTTCTTCTTCTTTATTGTAGGTTCTTCTTGATCATCTTGATCTTCTTGAGTTTAAGACTACTCCTACATTCTAATAATTTTGTCTCATTTTATTATTTTTCTCTATGGATCTGTCCACAGTCTAATAATTTTGTCTCATTTTATTCTTTTTTTTGCACCTCTACATGTTCATGTTAATCTACTGTTGCTATTAAACATATTATATTTTTTATTTTAGGAGAATATATCAATTTGATAGATAATATTTTTCAAATTTAAGGATTTTTTAAAATGTTAGAATTTGGTATTTTAAAATGTTAGAATTTGGTATTTTAAAAGTTATTTACATTTAGTGGATAATAATCCACAAACTGAGAGATTTTTTAAAATGTTAGAATTTTATATTTGTCAAATATGATGATTTGGTAGATAGTAGTCCATATAAACTTAGAGATTCTTTTAAAAATGCTAGAATCTTGTATTGTGAATAATTATGTTTATTTGATGCATAGTATAGTCAACAAAAATTAAAAGAACTTGTAAAACACAAAAGTTTTAAATTTGGGAAATTATGCTTGTTAGTGGATGAGTCTATAAAACTAAGAGATTTGCAAAACAATAAAGATTTTTTTTTTTGAGAAATTTTGTTCATTTGGTGGATAATAAGTACATAAAACTAAGAGATTTTATAAAATGTTTGAGTTTTATATTTTGAAAAATTATGTTGATTTGGTGGATTATTAATTCACCAAGATTTATTTTGTAAAACACTAAAATTTTATATATGGTAAATTTATGTCATTTGATGGATAATAGCCCACAAAAGTTGATAAATTTCGTCAAATTCTATAAATTTATACTTTTAAAATTATGAAGATTTCGTGGATAATAGTTTAAAATATAAAGATTTATTTTATAAAATGTTAGATGACTAAGCCGATTAAGAATGTTGAGAGCACGTGGACATCATGTGGAAGATACTTTGGGCGTCTTACTTCCTCGATCGTTCCAAACATAAGTATGTTTTAAGCGTACACATAAGCATTTCCGTGTTGTAAGCATATACATAAGCATTTCAATTTCAATATATAAATAACTAATCATGACAACTTGATTTCATCTATGTGTAAACTAAAATATATACCTTAATGTATTCTAAGAATGTGTCAAACTTAATATTCTAAACTTGTAAATGTGAATCAATGTGGTTTCAAAGATTCTTCTTATTATGACCGTACATTCTTCTTCTTTTGTAATTTTTTCTCAACTAATAATCCATAATTTTAACAATATTTTATTATATAACTCCAAGATCAATGGATAACCATGGCTTCTCATTTATGATGTATTCTGATGATTCTTAGTTAACTCTTTAAATGTCACGACCCTTTATATTAATTAACAAGTTCAACTTGATTAATCACTTGCAACGAATCTTCCAATAATTAATGACAAAGTAGTTGTAATAAAATATCCACCTTTTATCCTTTTGTCTTTTTCTCATTTTATTAATACACCAAAACAAAACTAACTCGTAGTATATACTAGTACTAGAGTTGTTTTTTTTTCTTATTTTGAAATTAATTTTATCAATTAACACTTCAAATTATAGACATAATCTTTTATTAATTAGTTCTTCTAATCAAATTGAATTAACCGATTTTGATCGATCAAACCGAACCACCAAAAATAGAAGATACCAAATCGAAAATAAATTAACAAAATATTTGAATGGATCCTATTTATTTATAAATGAAGAACTTGAATCAAATTGGTAACGAACCGAGAAGATATCTGACATACCCATAATAAAATTAAATAATAAAAATAGTAGTTATATTTTTACTAATTAAACCAATATTTTTAAAAATTATACAAATAGTTTTTTTATATGAATATTTTAAAATAATTTAGGTAAAATATAACTAAATTATATTGGATAAAAAATTCGGTTCGTTCAAAAACTCGAAAAATAGTGGGAACCTAAAATAAATGCTAAAAAATCGAACCGAGTGCCTAGACCATGTGTCATAATGAAGCAGGAAAAAAGTTGTCATGTCTTTTCTTATATTTTAATTATAAAATCAGGTATTTAACATTTGATATAAAAATCAACGGAAATAAGTCCACATCCACTAGCAATCGTTGGATTTGTTGATAATCTAAAAGAAAAAAAGGAATCACACAAACCCTAGCCACCACAATGGCAGACGAATTCCATGAGGGTGACCGTTCGGATTCAGAAAACCTTAGCCACCACAACTACGATTCTTCCGGTGTAGACTTAATCAGCTCTCTACCGGATGAGATCCTTCAACATATCCTCTCCTTCAGTAAAACTAAGTTTGCTATAAGAACTTCCGTCTTGTCGAGAAGGTGGAAGGACATCTGTTGGAATACATCTTCTCTAGAATTCGATTGTGACTTCGATTGTGATACTTCTATATCTACGATTGAGTCAATACACAAAACCCTAATTTGCTACAAGGCTGCGAAGATCATTACTCTTTATCTCTGTAGCAGTAGGATCAGCAATGTTGCCGAAGTAAACAGTTGGATCGAGTTGGCCATGTACCATAAGGTCGAGAAGCTATCTTTGGATTTCCATTTTGCTCGTTCTCCTAGGTATAATTTTCCTGATTTCTTCTACTCTAATTCCTCTTTAAAGCAACTCAGCTTGGACTTGGGAAACTACGATATGATTCCCAGATGCAGTACTGTATCTTGGACAGCACTCAACAATTTAAGCTTAGGTTTTTGTAATCTACCTGATGAGTCTGCTGCTCAGATTCTGTCTGGTTGTCCAGTTCTCGAGAGCTTGACATTGAATTGTTGTGATCAACTTGAGTTTCTTGATCTGAGTACGTCACTTCTACTGAGGAGATTTGATATAAGTTGTTCATTTTGGGAAAGGAGATCAAAGGTGATTATAGCGCCACATATCCATTATTTGAGATTGACAAACTATAAGGATAAGCCTTCTACTTTAATGGATGTCTCGTCTTTAACTGAAGCTGAACTTAGTTTTTGCGAGCAATCAAGTAGAAGCCTAACCCCTCTGCTTGGTTTTCAAAACATGGTAGCAAAGTTTCACAACGTCAAGAAACTTACTCTTGACGCTAACTTTATTCAGGTATCATATCTCCCTATCATGGTTCCATATTCATTCGAATACGTTTAGGTCAAATGTCCATGTGTATGTCCAGAACTGGGTGTGTCGTGTTATGTTTGTGTAGAGTTATGTTTGTGTAGAGATATGTTGGCATTCTGTTTATTCTAGCTATGGTCAAATGTTAGAAGCTCATCAGCTGACGCTTTGAGATCAAAAGATGCTTAGGAATTTTCTTTTTCATTATGTCTAAATTTAGTATCTAGTTATATGGTCAAATGATTCTAATTTTTGTTCCAGGTTTTATCTTATGCCGAACACAATGGTGTAACATTTCCAACATTCAAGGTTGAAGATCTGACGCTTGAGATAAACATCTTTCGATCTGTTCTTATTAGTGTAACAAAAATGTTGCAAAACTCACCTAAGTTGAAGAAGATAACTGTAGTACACATAAGGAAAACCAACACATGGAAGGTAATATTATATATACCTTAACCCTCTTTTTATCTTCTTTCATATTAGATCCAATTGTAACCATGTTTTGTTCTTCTATATTCTTTAGAATTCGAGTCTATTCGATCACTTGGATTCAGAAGGTTTGAATAAGTATCATGAGCTTTGGAATGTGAAAGACGGCATCTTTGAAACTCCAATGGATACTATGGATATGGAAGCAGATGCAAAGTTCATGGTTTGGTTAGTGGAATCTCTACTGATCAAAAGCACAGAGACAGTTAAGACAATAGTTTTGAAGTTGGGAAGTGAAGTCAGTGAAAAAGGGTTCAATGAGCTGCTTCACATACTTCCAACACTTCACAACAAAGTCTCCATTCTACTCAAACGAATTAATGATGACTTTTGGAAACAAATCCCGTACTAGGACTAGTTCGCATCTTATCTAATTCCATGTTTATCTTCGTATTAGATTGAGTTTGTAAAAAAATAAACTCATATTTATCCATAACATTTCTTCTTCAGTTGGAGTGTACAGATTCAAAATGTCATAACATAATTGCTCATTTCTTTTGTATTCTTACATTAAAAATGTTCTTAAAAGTGCATTATATATCAGGGTTTCTGATTTTTTAGACTCTAACACTTGGAATTATAATACTGACCAATCCAAATTTCATTGTTTTCTGGAATGTGTTTTGATATTTAATTGGCTACTTGCCTCTCTCTATACATGTTTACAAAAGAATACAAGTTGCCAAGTCATAACAGTCCATAAAGAAGAAACATAAAACTCAGATGCTAATTCCGGATAATTTAGGATTTATCTGATCAATTCAGATAACTTCGGTTTATTTGGTTATGTATTTATGGTTATTTTGGGTATTTATGTACTTTTAAAATGTTATTGAATCAAAGCTATTGCTAAGATTATTATTTTACATATTGAAAAGATGACTCAACCGAATGAGAATGTTGAGAGCACGTGGACATCATGTGGACGACGCTTTGGGCGTCTTTACTTCCTCCTCCCAAACATTTTGTATGTTGTAAGCATACACATAAGCATTTTCATGTTGTAAGCATATACATAAGCATTTCAACTTCAATATATATATATATATATATATAATATAGCCTTATCATAATAATAACTAATGACAACTTGATGCTATCTATGTGTAAACTACCTTATTTTTCATAAGAAGGTGTCAAATTTAATATTCCAAAATTGTAAATGTGAATCACTGAGGTTTCAAAGATTCTTATACATTCTTCTTGTTTTCTTTTCTCCACTAATAATCCATAAATTTAACAATGTTTATTTCTTAAATCCAAAGTTCAAGATCAATGGATAACTATGGCTTCTCATTTATGATGTATTCTAATGAAACTCAATTAACTATTTAAATGTCATGATGACTATCTATATTAATTAACAAGTGCAACTTGATTGATCACTTGCAACGAATCTCTTAAATTTTAGCCAACAATTAAAGACATAGTATAGGGGTGGACATTCATGTATCTCTTCTAGTTTCATGATTTTTGTATTCATGTCTAGATAACTAATTCATGTTATTTTATTTTTGGGTTAAATTTAGTTCGGTCTAGTTCGAATCATTTCGAATTTAAATTGGATTTAGAGTGTCGAAATACTTTCGAACCCTTGCAAGTTCGTTCAGATATTTTCAAACCTAAAACATTTGAAATACAAATAAACCTGAAAATTTAAACCATATACATTTAAAATATCACATAGATTAATATAAAAATAAATATAAAATTGAGAATAATACTTAAAATTATATAGTGAATATCTGAAAATTTGATATTAGATATTTAAAATAAATATTCAAATTTAAGTTTAGATTTTTTGAATACTAATTTGGATCCAAGATTCAGTTAAAATTTTACTCTTCATCCAGAATATTTCACATGTAGGATTCATTCTCATATTTTTTTTTTGACAAAAAGGTAAATAGGATTATCAAAAAAAAAGTTTGTTTACAAGGAATTGAGAATCAAAGACTTAGCTAGCTAGCTCCTACTTCGCAGAAGAGGATGAGAGCTGCAACCAAGAGCCAAAAGAGGAAATCAAAACAAGGCGCAGTGCGAAGCTGGATCAGCAGCGCAAGGCTAAAGGAAAGGCAAAGGGACAACTACAAAGGAGTAGAGAACCAGAAACTCATAAGAGAAGAGAAGGCTTTTCGGTCTTTCCGGGCAAGAATGATATTTCTTATGCATCTATCCATTGCAATGTAGAGGATCCTAGCAGATCGATCAGGGGATCCATGGAGCCGGCCGTTGCGTTCCTGCCAGATGAAGTAAACGAGTACATGAACTGTCAAGCGCTTTAGCGTCTGCGAAAGGTGAGGAGAGCGGGAGAGCAGCCAAGTGATCATAGAGTTCCAGTTGTGAAAAGGGAGAGCCGGGTGCCTAAGCCTCCTGAAGATTTCGTCCCAGACATCCAACGCGTATCTGCAAAATAGAAATAGATGATCTTTAGTTTCGTCGTATTGACCGCAAAGACAACAAGTCGGCGAGATCATCACTCCCCAGCGAGCGAGCCTTGCTCTAGTCGGGAGCTTGTCAAGAGAAGCAATCCAAAATGTGAAGGCGTGTTTGGGAATGTGGCCTTTAAACCAAACCGATCTGGTCCAGTCCTGGAGGTCATTTGTCGGCCTAATAGCGTCCCAAGTATGCTTAGTAGAAAAGCAAGTCTCTTGCTTGAGACCGAAATCCCAATAGTAATGATCACTGTTCCCTGAATCCGATGGAATAGCAGTTGACACCAGCGTGCGACAGAAGTTAACCATCGCGGGAGAATTTGCACGATGAGGCGGGAGCCTCCAACCTGAGACTGTAACACACTGAGCCACCGTCGCATCAATTGGCACACCTAAGATAGGGGGGGCATTGATACCGAGATAGTTAATAAGACGACCATGTGCACTCCAATTGTCGTACCAGAAACTACAAGAATTCCCGTTTCCTATTTTACACCAGATAAACTTGCTCGCGGTATGACGCAGAGATAATAGAGATCGCCAAGTCCAAGATTGCGACGGCCGAGGCTTATCCATCCATAAACTGAGGGAGTTTAGACGGTGAGCCTTATTCCAAGCGACCCAAAGCGAACCACTCGAAGAGAACAAAAGCCAAATTAGCCGAAGTTGAAGCGCAGTATTCCAAATAGCAAAGTTTCTTAAGCCGAGACCCCCCCTCTGATTTAGGCAGACACATCTTAGACCAAGAGACTTTGGCACCTGCTTTCCTATTAAGATCGCCGGCCCATAAGAATTGAGTGCATAACGATTGAATTTGCTTAAGGCAGCCCTTAGGGATTAAGAAAGCAGAAAACCAGAAATTTAGTAGACTATAGATCACAGAGGAGATAAGTTGAAGCCTGCCAGCGAAAGAAAGAGTTTTCATAGACCAGGAATTGAGCCGGAACTTGATAGCATCCATAAGAGGAGAGTAATCCGTGTGAGAGAGCCTCTTGGTTTGGAGAGGAAGACCTAGGTACCGAAAGGGGAAAGAACCATTGTGAAAACCAAGGTCTAGAGAGGCTTCGGTTTCCCTCAAATTCAGCCCCGCCGTATAGAGAGCCGATTTACTTTTGTTCATAGCGAGACCTGAGAGGGATTCAAACTGATCCAACGTAGCGGAAATAGCCTGGAGCGATCGAGAGCTGCCATCGTAGAAAATCATGACGTCATCCGCAAAAGCAAGATGCGAAATACTCGGGTTAACCGCTTTCGGATGATACCCTATGGTCCCATTCGCGTACTTTGAAGCCAGCAACCCCGAAAATACTTCAATGGCAATGACAAATAAAGCCGGAGACAGAGAGTCCCCCTGCCGCAATCCGCGTTTACCCCTAAAGAAACCAGAAGATTCACCATTGATGAGAATGGAGTAGTAGGGAGTCGTGAGGCATTGCTTGATCCAAGAGATAAAAACTGGAGGGAAATCTGCAGACCGCAGCACCTGAATTAGGAAGTCCCACTTAACAGAGTCAAATGCCTTCCT
>OVAU01000630.1:0-18963 GCA_900406315.1 Biscutella laevigata subsp. laevigata
AAGAACCCCTCATTTCACATGTAGCATTGAACATGCTCTTACAAGCCAAACAACTAAGACTTTTTGGACTTTTTGCCTTTGCTTATTTAGCTAGTGTCTATAGAAACATGAGAAGTGGTGGACAAAACTAAACACTATCCCCAAAAGCAACCAACACATTTCTCCTCTCTCTCTACCTCTCTATTGGTTCCATGGACTTGCAACTGAAACAGTGGAGAAGTCAACAGCAGAATGAGTCAGAAGAACAAGGCTCTGCAACTAAGATATCAAACTTTTTCTTTGATCAGATTCAACCCCAAACTGTAACTTCTGCTTCTGCTCTTCCTCTCTTTGCCCCTGAACCCACCTCTTCTTCTTCCTCTTCTTCCAGGTTCCTTAGTAAGTGTTACTTTAGAAACACTTTTTACTCTGAATGTTGACGTTGTTACTTGATTTTCATCTGGCTTTGTATTGAATCTGTAGAGATGGGAAACTTCTTCAGCTGGGCACAGTGGCAGGAACTTGAGCTACAAGCTCTGATCTACAGGTACATGTTGGCTGGTGCTTCTGTTCCTCAAGAGCTCCTCTTACCCATCAAGAAAAGTCTCATCCATCATTCCCCTTCGCACTTTATGCATCATCCTCTTCAACATAGTTTCCCTCATCCCCAACCTGCTTGTTAGTCTCTCTCTCTCTCCCTATCTCTCTCTGAATCTTTCTTATGTAAAGTGCATATGCTTTCTGGTTTGATGTTGGCTTATGTTTCCAAGATCTAGAAGTTCTAATTCATAGCCTTCAACAAACAGAAAAAAAGTATATTCATTTATCTGTACTAGGCTGCTCTGCAATCTTGCAAGGAGAGAACCCTATGTTGATAAGCCTCTTCTAGAACATCCATTAAAACCTTAGAATCAGACAAGATTTTTGTTGGTTGTTAATAATGAACACACACTACACATTCAGGGTATTGGGGAAGAGGGGCAATGGATCCTGAGCCAGGGAGGTGCAAGAGAACTGATGGTAAGAAATGGAGATGCTCAAAGGATGTTGTAGCCGGCCACAAGTACTGCGACCGCCACATCCACCGTGGCCGCAACCGTTCAAGAAAGCATGTGGAAACTGCCAACACCACCGCCAAAACCGCAGCCTCTTCTTTTGTCTCAGAGCTTAGTAATGGACCGAACAATCTCTTCTTCTCCACTGGTTCTTCACAGTCTTCATCTCAACATCTCCACCTTAGTAATGGTAATCATCAAAGGTACACAAACATAAAAAGATTCTATTTAATTGAAGTCATTATAGCTTTTGTTGTGTATATTTCACAATGCTGTGAAGAAAGGGGTAATGTTGGCAATGGGGTGACACTGGGACTTAACATTCATTTGAGGAAAAAAGCATATTCTTATTTCCTTCTTTTGTTGGTAGATAATGATAACAGTTGGATTTGATAGAATCTAATATTTTACTAGTTGGGTGAGACTTTTCAATCAGACAAATAGAAAGATAGAGAAAGAGAAAAGATAGAGAGAGAGAGAGATGTATAACCCCTGAATTAATGACATGGTAGGACCTCAGTGAAAGCTGACCAAACCTGCACAGAAGAAAGAGAAAAGAAAAGCCTATCAGATTCTGCAACCACTTCAACTTCAAACATATTTGAGGAAAAAAACAACATAAATTAACTTTGATAATGGAAAATCATGTACAATTATTAACTACAAGGACTTGGTTATTGCATTCATCAGTATACTTAAGTGTGACCTTTCCTGTTATCCTTCAAGTCTTGGATAATTTTATGTTTCTTTGTCCTCTAACATGAAGATGTGAATTTCTCTAACAGTTGTTCTTCAGAGATGAAACAAGAAAGCGGCAGCAGTAACAACAACAAGAGGTCATACGAAGCTCACAATGGATTCAGCAATGGTAGATCAGATGATGGTCACATCCTGAGGCATTTCTTTGACGATTGGCCAAGATCATCTGACTCTACCTCTAGTCCAATGAGCTCAGGCACTTGTCATCTTTCAATCTCCATGACCAGTAAAGCTTCCTCAGACGTTTCTCTGAAACTCTTTACAGGCAATGAAGAAGAAGAAAACCTGAGAAACAACAGCAGCGAGAAGGAGCAACAACAGAGCATGAATTGGTGGAGCAGTGGAGCAAATCACCACAATATGGGTGGGCCTTTGGCTGAGGCTTTGAGATCAGCCTCGTCGAGTTCTAGTGTTCTTCAGCAGATGGGAATCTCAACTCAAGTCTTTCACTGAAGAAAAGTCTTAAAAAACTTTCAAATCTTTTAGATTCTTTTGCATCTCTACTTTCAGTAGAACTCAATCGTTTTTGTTTTGCTTGCTTGTTTGTTTGTTTGTAATGAAACTTTGTTGCACAATCTAAACTAAGCCGCTCCTCTCCAAGTAATCTCAACAAGAGAGGTTGTGCATTCAAACACTCTCTGTGAAACGAAGGGTTCGCGGAAAGACAAAACCTTACAAATATGTATATTTCTGGTTCTTCTTCTTCACCGTCTCCACTTCCCATTACTCACTGCCTTCACGGTTCGAACCGGAATAAACCATCTCCGGTCCATCCCCTAAACTCTTCCATCTTCTCGCTCTGCTATTTCGTCGTTTCTTCTCTCCAGATTTCGTGCTCCGGCGCCAGAAAGTTTCCGCCTTTTAAGTAAGTCTGAAATTCTTTCCAAACTACGTAAATTGAAAATTTAACCCTTTTCTGAGAAGCTTTTAAACATTTTTCAAAGTACTTGTTTCATTTTCTGACTGAAATTTCTGCACTTTATGAACATATATCTGTTTTGAGTCTCAATTTAGACAAGTGCTTTGGAAGTTTGATTCACTTACTTATGTCCAGGAAATGAAGTACGTGAAGCCATTGAGCTTATTGGGCGATGCGTTGAAGACGAAAGTGTCAGTCCCTGGGAGATTTCTCGGGTTAGATGTTGGTGATAAGTATGTCGGATTAGCTATTTCAGATCCTTCAAATATGGTTGCGTCTCCATTGAGGTACTTATGATCCAGATTCATTCACTCTTTTATATCCTCAAGATGATTCAATCAGCAAAAGTGTTTCTTTCTAGTTATATTAGTTAAAACTGATTCAATCACCTTATCATCATCGAAGCTATTGTAAATCTTTTATCTCTCTTGCAGTGTTCTGCTTAGGAAGAAATCAAACATTGGCTTGATGGCTACAGATTTCGAAAACCTGGTAGGTGCTAAAATGTTCATTGTTCCTGTATTTTTAGCTGTAGTTTTGTAAGAAATTTTAAGGAACCACAGTGTTTAGATCTTGTTAAGAAGATAGCTTGATAGTGTAGATCAGTGTCTCCTGAAATTGAGTCATGTGTCATATTTTGTAAAGAGAGGTAGATAATGGTTGATCAATAGTTTCTTCCTTTGGAACTATTGTGATCACTGGCAATTAAAGGATCTAGTTATTATCTTTTAGGTGGTTCATAGCTCTGTAAAACTTGCTATGAAGTTATTCCAAACACAAGTTCTTGATCTTGACACTACAGCAATAACTCTCCTTTACTGATGGCGTTTTTCATACAGGTCAAAGCATTTTCTGTGTCGGGCTTAGTTGTTGGTTATCCATTTAGCAAACTAAACAGTGCAGAGGACGTAAGCTTTTCTCCACTGGATTGGCAAGTCTTTGTTCCACTTCTCTAGCACTTAAAAAAGAAAATGATTTTTCAACTTGGAACAGGTTTCCACTGTGAATATTTTCATCGAGGAACTTCGTAAAACTGAAAGACTCAAAGATGTGAAGTACACATATTGGGACGAGAGATTATCATCAAAGGTATATTTGATTCAGCTTTGAAAACCTTGCAAGTCCTAGTAACCATGTAATTTGTAAGCCTCTGAATCTCTTGTAACACTTTCCACAGACCGTTGAATTGATGTTGAAGCCCTTGAATTTGCATCCAGTTCAAGAGAAGACAATGCTGGACAAGTTTGCCGCGGTAGTTATACTTCAGGCATGGTTACTAATTTCTGCATTTGCTCGAGACTGATGAAATCTGTCGTCCACTACCTCATGTAGAAAGCTCATTTATGTTTTGATTGTTACTTGCAGGAGTACTTAGATTACGTGAACAGATATGTAAAAGCTGAGCCAGTAGAGTAAAAGGAAAGCTAGTTCTGTTGGGTACTATCCTCTTGTTGGCTCAAACACCTAGTTTTGGATTTAAGAAATTTGTTTTTGGCCGTGATCGTATCTTTGAACTTTAGGAGAATCATTCATTTATCGTGCATTCTGATACATTGTAACTCATTTTGATTGAGAGGACCTGAATAGAAGCTAATACCAAAAACCTTAAACAGATTTTAGACTCTTAAGATCCATGAGGATTGTGTTCATTGCAAGGTTCCAACCGTCTTGTTGATTTCCTCCAGTTTCTTCATCCTTAATCTTTCACTTTCAGTCAGTAGCTGCAAAAGAAACTCATCAACACACATAGATCTGCTCTAGGAATCGACAAAGTTTAAGAGGTTTAGACCAAAAACCTCCATTAAAATCGAAACAAGGTGAGCTTTCTCTTTGTTCTTTTCATTGAACGCTTCCAATGTCTCTTTGTATTCCTTCTCCTGGCCAATGAATTCAGAGCTGCAGAGTTTTGTTTTTAATTAAAAGAAAAGATCTTGAAAGATGAAACTTTGAAAAACCTTCTTCTGACAGCTTTGAGCCAAAGATTTGATATCTCGATTTGCCATGTCGATTTTCTTCCTCACCATTCCTACTTCTTTTCTCATGGGATCATCCATAATCTCAAGCTCCTGTTTTAGTAAGAACATTATTATCTTTTTGAATATTTCAAACAAAAAGGCTTTTTACTTACTTCCAGTGTTTGAGTTAAGCTTCTTGTAGCTTCCTCTGCAAATCCGAGCCGCTGTTGAACTTGCTCCTTAACAGTCATCTTCTTCCTCTCGATCTCTTCTTCTCTGGCTTGAAATCTTGAAACTGTGGCTCTCCATATCTCTTTTTCTTCATTCTCCTCCATTGGAAGCTTACCATTGGTGTTGACCGCAGCTGCAGCAGCTCCTGAGTTCTTGCGACTCATCTTTGTCTCCTCTTTTGTTATCACAACAAGTCTCTGTGTCTCCCAATATCTATTGCTTCTGCTTCAATATAATCTTCTGAAACGAAGTAGCTTTGCTTTTACACCATCCCAAAATCAAAGCAAACAATCCCGCCAAAAGGAAAAGTTAAAAGGTAAAAGAAAAAAGAAAAAACAATATATCGTAATTAAAGTGGAGCCAATCTGATGATCAAGTTGTCTTTTTGGGTTAATATAATGAGTTTATGTCTAAGAAAACGCTTAAATTTACATATTAGACTTAAGCACTTATATATAATAAATTACAACACTTACGTCTTACTTTAAAGACATTTAAAACAACTCAAACTCGAGATGATCGCCTATGGCTTTACATTCGAGATACCTATCATTATTGCCTCCAGGTGAACCAGCCGCTTCTGGTCCACCGCCAAAATCATAGAAATCCGGGAGCTCAGGTGGGATTGCACATCGGATTAGAGCCCAATTCAATCCTTCAAAGAAAGGATGTCTCTTGATCTCTGCTGATCCTTTCTCTGACCCGAGTCGATTCTCTGGTTCTTTCACCAGAAGTCCTCTGATCAAATCCTTTGCCTGGAAGCTCACAAGCGGGCTATCGGGGAACTTGAGGTTCTGCAACACAACATTGGCTAAAGTCTCGTCGTTGTTGTAACCTTTGAAAGGTGTTCTCCCATATAAAAGCTCGTATAGTAGAACCCCGAAAGTCCACCAGTCAACCGCAGCGCCGTGTCCTTCTCCTTTGATGATCTCTGGAGCTAAGTACTCGTGTGTTCCCACAAAGGAATTGGATCTTGCTTCTGTTGGTTCAGCCACTAGCTGAGGCAATGATCTTTTGAAGTGTTGTTGAGTTTTCGATAGATGATCACTCCTTTTCGGTTTTTCACCTTGTTGCTGGGTTGAGGAGAGTCTAGGGCTGAAACAAGAAACCTGGCAAGATGGTTCGGTGATACAGAATGGTTGTATGCAGTTGGATGTGTTGTATGGACCTGAAATTCTTGCAGGATCACTTTCGTTAGTTGACCTGAGAAGAGTCGGGTTCACAGCACAACGGAGTGAGAGGTCGAAATCCGTAAGCATAATGTGTCCATCATCACGGACTAGAATGTTTTCCGGTTTCAGATCTCGGTATATGACACCAAGCATGTGTAAGTACTCCAATGCAAGGAGAATTTCTGCAACATAGAACCTGAAAACAAGTTTTTCAACATCAAGATTACTAAATTCGAGATCTTCACAACACAATGTTAAAGGTAATCTTTACCTTGCTGCAGGTTCAGGGAAACACCGGCCTAGCTGCTTCTGTCTGAGGACATGAAGATCTCCTCCAGGACAATACTCTATGACTAGACAAGACAAATTATCTGAAGTGAATTGTGCATATAATGTAGGAAGAAAAGGATGATCCAACATTTTAAGTATTTCTCGTTCTGCTTGTGCCCTCGGAGACTTTTTCCTTCTCGCCAAGAACTCATTGTCCATGACCTTTATGGCAAACAAGCAGTTTGTACCAATCAGCTCAGCGAGATAGACTGTTCCTATATCTCCACAACCAAGTTTCTTCAAAAGGTTGAAGTGTCGTAAACCCAAAGAACCGTATTGCAACTTGACATGCTTAATTGCTTCCCATCTCACATCCATCGACATGTGAGGCTTATTCCCACAGCTAAACCTGCTTAGATTGCTCTCCTCACTCATGCTTGTGCTCCTGCTATACTCCCCAAGACTATCTTTTGAACTCAAGGAGAACTCAAATTTCTCACTGAAAGTTGGATTCTCCGTTTCCTTTGCACCATTTCCACAGTCCTTGCTCGAAGAAACTTTTTGTTTCGTGACTACAGTCTCAACTTCAGAGCTTTGACTAGCATTACCAGAACCAGAGGATTTCTCGTCGGCTTGATTTGCGAAAGAATCTTGATGATATTCTTTACCAACATTATTTGAAACGGAGCTCATACTATCTGAGCAAATCTCAGGATTATGATTCGTCGTATATGATGGCGGGAGGTTTTTTATGCTGTTGCTCTTTAACGAACAGTGACATCTCTGGCAGAGAAGTTGATTTGCACCAGAATCTAAGGAAGGAGCACAATCTTCATCCTTTTTTGTTTGGATAGTTGTTGAAATCACCCCGATTTTTAACTTCTTCTTAACCAAAATCTTCTTTTTCGGCTGGTGTTTGGGACGTGGAATCATTCTTGTATTGCGTACCGTTTTGGTCTTCTCTGTTCCTGAGCTATGTGCATCATCTAGTTTCCCTTTCTCGCTCGACTTTAAAGCAGATGAGTGGTTTTTCTTGTCAAGCTCTGTCACATTGCCTTTCTTGCTAGACTGAGAAGACAGTGAAGTAATATGTTTGTCTATTTCTGTAACATCATCTTCAACAGATGCATGAACGGAAGGAGAGGCAACATTTTCATCTAACTCTATCTCATAATCCCTGCTGCAAGAACTAAGACATGACCCAAATTTATTGGATTTATGCAACGCCTTAGTCTCTAGCATCTGAGTTCTCACTCTTTGTAATCCCAAACTGGTTCCAGCTTGAGATTGCTCAGAAATGAGGTTAGAAGGCTCTTCAAACCGTTGAGGAACACTACTTGAAGAGCTTGCTTTATCGCTTACTGGCATCAAAGATATCTCAACCAAGCTTTGTTTACCCTTGTCCACATGAAGAGGGGACTTGCTAGTAGATTCATTAGAAACTTGTTTATACAGACTCTTAATCCTGTCTGCTTCTGAGACCCTCGGAGATGCAGTTGCGGATTTGGACAACCTTTTCTGAGCAGCCATTTCAGATGCCTTGGAGATACAACGATCCCTGAGAGCCTGCTTCAAGGAAACTGAGTCATAGAGACCAACAACTCTAGGCGATTGAGGTGTCCCTGGTTTTTTCATGGTGATTCGGTTTGAAGGGCTTGTGGTCCTGCTTGGACCAGCACTCGCGCTCATCTCAAGATTATGGAAAGAAGAAGTCATTAGTCTCATTGATGACTTCACATGTATTGACTGAAAAAGCTTATCAATGTCATACTCAAGAGAGCCATGATACTCTCGCTGCTTCCGCTCCAAATCTTTGCTTGATGATCCCAAAATCGATTTACCATATCTTGCAGAGTGTTTTGCCACATTAACTTCATCTTTCTCTTCCACAATTTCGCAGGAACCTGATCCCATTGCAACAGCTTCTTTACAGTATCTAACTGTCTTGCAAAATCAAAGCTGCTCCCTCTTCTTCATCTTTTGTGATCTGTTTCGACACTTCTGAAAATACAACACTCTGCAACAACCACAGTAATCTGAAAAAGAATAATCAGAAGAATAAACTGGTATAAGAACAGTCTCAATTAAACAGTAACTTCAAAGGAAGAACAGTGTTTGTGGAACGATAAGAAACATATGTACAAAGCAATTGGAGAAATTAAAGAGAAACAACAGATCTAGAATGCAATTTAATAGCTTTGGTCATTATATCTTGCAGACTCAATCATGAACCCTACACCAAGGACAGATAGAGATACCCATAAATTAATACAGCAAAAAGAACACATTTTTAAAAGGAAAACACCCATAGGAATAAAATCAATAGTCGAAACTGGAGATTAATAGTATTGACTAGAGGTAAGAGATCTAACAACTATCATGGTCAAAGTCATAGATCTCAATAACTAAAATTTACAGAGAAACAAAGAACATTAGCTGAAGCATGAGTGGGGATTCGATTTTTAACCGAATTAAATGCAACAATTTCCTTAAAATATGGTTTTTAAAAAACCCCCACAAACAGTTTTAATTGTGAAATATTGATACCAAAATGATTTAAAATGCGTGAAAGAAAATGATAAACAAGCTAAACCAGACCCAGAAATTTTAAATTAAAAAAAACCTAACTTTTGAATTGAACTGCACAGAGCTAAGTGACCACAACAGAAAACGAAAGGTGGAAAGAAAAAAAGAAATCATCAGAGAAAAACCCACCTGAATAAGGTCCCCAAATCTCATGAAAAAAAAAAAAAAAAAAAAAGCAATCAAAGAGATTTGCAGAAGAAAAAAGTGTAAATGAAGGCAAAGAAAAATGTAAAAAAACTCCAAAAAAGGTAGCGAAAAAACTAAGGAAGAAGGCTTACCCAGGAAAGAGCTGAGAATCTCTGAATTCTGGTGAATTCGGAGTTCTAATGGCCTTAGATAAAGAGAATCCAAAGGAGGAGAAAGTAAAAAAAATTGTTGTTTTCTTCCTTTAAAATTATCTGGGGTTGGGTGTAAATTTTGTTTTAGGGTGAGAACAGAGTTCAGAGATTATCAAGTTGTAAAACATGGTGGGCCCACAGCATATGTATACTAGTCTTTCATATAGGCGTGGACATTCGAATACCCGATCAGGATAATACATTCAGGTTTTGAATTTTCTGGTTTGAAAATATTGTATAAATTCGGGTTATGAAAATATTTCAGGTTGAGTTTGGTTATGTAATTTTAGATTCAAATTGGTTTTTATCTTGTATATGAAACCTGAAGATTTTTCGAGTTAGTTCGAAACCTGAATAATTCCGATTTTTTACCCAAAAACTCAAAAACCCAAAATTATATATTTACACTAATCAGCATGTCTTTTCCACTAAAATTATCTAATTTTTTAAAGTAAATTCGAGTTTAATTTGGATATTTGTGTGTGTATTCATATATTTATCTAGTCATGTCAAACCAAATAATTCTGGAATTTACTCACCAAATTCTTGATGATCAATTATTTACTTCTACAATCATGAAACGTTTGACCAGAGTCAAATTTCCAAAAGGCTGTAATAGTAACACTAAATTTATAATTTCGGTTGAATATAATTTGTTTTCCTTTTTCAACCAGTTGAATATAATTTGTTTTTTTTTTTAATAAAAAAGCCATATTTTTGTTACTTTTTAAACCTAGTTCTTTTTGTTTTTTTTAGTCTTCCGAGTATATTACCGACTGTAGTTTGTAACTACACTTTTTCTACGTATGACTTACTGTGAGCCATTGGTAGGTAAGATTCGCGTAGAAATTTTGAAATAATATCAAATATTAATATAATGAATATTTTAAAATAAACTGTGAGCTATATTGTCAGAATTTGACATGTATGATGTAGCCAATGCAGAATTGTCATCGATTATTTTCAAATATGCTCTCGAACAACACTTCTTTTGAAGAAAAATATATTTTCTTACTCTTATATATCTCGTATTTTCTTACTCTTTTTTAGAAAAATCTTTCTCTCTCTAAATCTTATTCTCACTAAATACTCTCTCTCAGCGATTTCCGGTGAGAGAAAGAGGAGGAGCTTTCCCGTCCGGCGACTGACCGCAACCTCGTGCTCCACGCGGTGTCCTCCGTCCGCTCCGAAACCCTCTTAAGTAACGACGTCGGAGTAGAGAGTCTCTCGCGAATGCGCCAAAAATTGGTGGAAAGCCTTTTTCCTCCAGCGGCACGGCGCTCTGCCTTCTACAGCCCTGTTGGTCGGCCGCCTCTCGATCCTAGCGAAGGCCGGGGTCCCCGCGTCGCGAATCCAGTAAGGTAGCTTCCTCCTCCGCTTCCTATGTTCAGATCTGGGATCTTGACGATCCCCCTCTCCTCAGCTCCGTCGCTTGGAGGTAGTTTCACAACCGGCTCATGCCCTGGAATCGACGGCAGTGGTCGACGAAAGGCAAGACTTTGGTCAGTGAAGCCCTCCAGTCCTCTAGAAACGAGTTCATCCGAAGAACCGCCGTCTCCTCCCATCTTCGTGCGGTGGGGACCCGTCGCAGAGAATGGTCGGATTTGTGGCTTCAAGGTTGGCTCGAGGCTAGGGTTTTGTGCTCAAAAAGCTGTTTGGATTTAGATTGGTGAAAAGCGGCATGGGTCACCGCCGAGTAACAGGGTCTGATTTCGGCCGAGAAGTAGATGTGGCAAGTGACTCGCGGCGGCAGACCGGGACATGGGCGGCGGCGGCTAGCCATCTGAAGTGAAGATCCTTCTTCTTAGGTTTAGGGTTTCCAAAGTTTTTTTGGGCCTTGGGTCTTTGTAACTTTGATTTTTATACTTGGGCTCGTATCCGGCTTTGTATTTAAGCTTTTGAGTATATAGTTAAAGAAACTTTATAAAAAAAAGAGCTTTTTAGATTTTTGAAAAAAAAGGAAGAAGAAACGGGAAACAATCCAAGAAGAGAAACAATTTTAATCTTGATAAATGTTAAGTTAGGGTTAGGTATGGATTGGTTTTTTCCGCTGAGGTTTAAAGAAGAAAAGGAGTCCCTTTCCGGTGTAGGTGGTCCGTCCTGAGTTTCTCCTTGCTCGTATTGGCGCTTCTGGCCGTCGCAGCTGTTCGTGGAGTCTTGGATCGTTCTTCCTCTCGTCAATATACTGGGCGAGGATGGTGCTTCAGTAGGCTCATTTACTAGTTCGATGTATTTGGTTCTGAATTGGTCGTCGGAGGTCTTCGTGTTTACTTTTGCCTAACCTAGTTTTCTTTAGTTTGTTTCGTTTCTGTTTGTGTCATGTCTGGCTTCCGGGGATATCTTGTTTTTCCGCCGGCTTAATTTTAGTTTCGTGGCTCGTCTTTTGTATTCCAAAAACGCATATCAAAATGGTTTTAATATAATTCAGTTGGAAAAAAAATGTTAAGTTGGGGTTATTTTAGTAAAAACACATGTTGACAGTGCACTTGTGTCGATAGATCACTTTCTTTCTAAGAGGATCTCCAAAGGCAATACCTCAAATTTGAGGTATCAAATACTTCAAATTTGAAGTATCAAGTATTTTGTTCCAAATGAGATACCTCAAATTGTTTGTATTTTGCAATATTGCCCATATTTTTATTCAACATTACTTACTATCATACAACTTATAAATATTGTAATATTGTTCATAGCTTTACAAGTTTATATTTTCCAATATTGTTCATATCTTAATATTATAATTTTATTTTATATGTTTTTAAACATACTATGTAAAAATTAATATATATTTAAAGCAAAACATAAAATATTAGTATTAAAATAATTAATATAAAAATTAAAAGTATTATTTATGAATATTAACAAATCTATGAATTAATATGTAATGAAAAGTACATACCTCAAATTTTGAAGTATCATGGTGGTGATACGTCAAATTTGAAGTATCAACTTTATAATACATCAAATTTTAAAGTTTGAGGTATTGTTTGGAATGCATGATACCTTAAATTTAAAGATTTAAAGATTTGAGGTATCGTTTAGAGATGCTCTGTATACTTTAAAAAAGTACACTTGAGTCTAAATATTTTAAGTTTGTAAAAAGCACTGTTTTGACATTTTGAATTCATTATATTACTTCAAACGTATTTTTGGGTATGAATAAAGTGGCAAGTATATACTAGCAAAAAGTGGAAAAATTTCATTCGTTTATTTATTAATTAGTTTGTTGTTTGTTTTTATCAATTTTTTTCCTTGACAGAAACAAAAGAGTTTTGATGGTGACGATGATTGATTGTTAGAATCAATTGATGATTATAAATTGTATTATGAAATCTTTTATCACCATATATGTTTACATCGCCATGTCTTTTTCTGTGTTGTACGAGTTAGAACTTGAAACATAAATGATCATATAGTATACACTATATAGACACTTATTTATTATTAACTATATATGAAATGAGTGGAGTGATGATATACTAATATATTTATATGTTGTGAATTGAGTCGTTGACTGTGTGTATGATGGTAGATAGGTTAGGTCAATGGATTAATTTTATTGTTTATAATTACTAAAATGAATATAATTACACAATTATCATTTTGTAAAATCAATAACCAAGAGAATCATAATTTTTTTTAAATATGAGTTAAACATTATAATTTTAAGTTTGACGAAAAAACATTATAATTTTAAGAAAATGTAACAAATGATTAATAATTATAGGCTAACAGATGAAATAAAATATTTATTAAAATATTGATTACATTATAAAATAATGTAAATATTGATAAAAGCTAAAATAAAATAATAATTAAAAGAAAAGAAAATATTTGCCTAAACTTATTTAAAACGTTCAAGTAATTTGATTTAAAGAATTTTGTGTGTCTTAGCATGATTGGAAGGGCGTTTTGATAGTCGTTGCGTTAAGTGAACAATCCCTCACCGCCCATCACGTTTTTCTTTCTTTTTACTTACACGTGTGAGAAAAGAAAAAGTTGACTCGCGTTGTAACACCCTTAAATGAAGCGTTTACGTGCGCGTTGTGTTCTAAAGATTCCAATAAATTATTTTTATTTTAAAACTTTTGTTTTCTCCAACAATTTAAATACTTTTTAATAGACTAAATATTTTATGTGAAATAACTATAAATCTAAAATCCTAAATTATTTAACTGTAATTACGCCCGATTATATCTCCAACAAAATTTCTAAAAAAATGAAACAATTTTATTTAGCAAAATAATGTTTGTTAGTAAAATAAATAATTATTAAAATCTAAAATTATAAGCTATTTATTTATAGTTGCGTTAGATTATAATAAGTATTTTTATTTTGTGAAGCTAATTGTTGTGAATATACGTAAACTAAGTATTAAAATCGAAAAATTTAAATAATTTTTTATAATTGCGTTAGATTCTAATATATCTTAAAAATAAAATTTCTCAAACAAAATTTCAAAAAATTAAATAATTTTAATGAGCAAAATAATCATTGTTAATAAAATTGAAACAGTTATTAAAATAAAAAGTGCTAAAAACTTTGATTATAGTTGCGTTAGATACTAATTAATATTTCTATTTCAAAATTTTTTTTCCAACAAAATTTCAAAAATTAAAAGTTATTAAAATTTATATAACAATTAATTTTAAATTTAAATTATCCTTATTTTAAAATAGTTATTTTAAAATCATCTTTATTTATCTACACTAAAATTCAAAACTGAGAAATTATTACAAAAAATAATATCTGGATAACGAAGTGCTTGATTTGCCAGATTCAGATGATGATCAAGAAACTCAAGGAAATGATTATATGCCTACAGGTGATGCGTATATGGCGGGTATCCGAGACAACATTGCAACACATATATAGAGAACTCATAGATAGATTATTTTTAGTTTTAGTTTTTTTTTTAGTTTTTTTTTTGAATTTTTGTTGTTTTTTTATTTTTTGAATTTTTGAATTTTTTTATATTTTAATAAAAAAATAAATAATTTATTTTAAAAATATAATTTTACATTCCTAATTTTGGCTCACAGCTCACAGCTCACAGCTCTCGTTCCCAGCTTCTACTTCCAACTCTCAGCTCACAGCTCACAGCTCCCACTCCCAGTTGTTTACAGCTCCCAGCTCCCACTCCACTCTGCCAATCATGGCTTAATCTATTGAATTCTCAAATACGAGTTATTAACTAAAAAATTATGGCTAGAAATATCAAATAACGGACTTAGATTGTTTTATTTTTAAAGCATTTGAATATTCAAACTCCTAAAAAAACCGACCGAAATGAATAAATCACTCTAGTTTATTTCAAAGAGAAAAATAAATTGTTATTTTATGTTTGAACATGGCAAAAAAAGCCTAAATCATTGTCATAGTCGAGAGAACATGGAGTTATGTTAGGAAAAATTAAAAAGACTTGATAGGTCTTTCATAATCCTGAGCCTAGGATTCATCCTTTCTGCGCCTATAATCCAAATTAATTATATTTTTAATTGTAATCTAATCTCTCTTGCTTCTTACTTCTTACTTAAACTTACACTAACCATATCACATCACAAAAAGATCATACAAATATTACACGCGTATATATAATTGCTGGGGTTTTTTTAAATGAATAAAATTTAATATCTCTATCTTTTAAAGGAAAACGATTGATGCAACCTGATAACACAGTCTCTAACTTGACATCATTTATATAACACAGTCACACACACATATTCATGTTTGTTTGTAATTTAGGTATGAATGCAGTACTGACCTAATGGTCACGGTGTCTAAAGCAATTTTTGTTTTTAATACCCCTTAAATAAGTATACTATATACCACAACTTTACATTTGGTGTCCATCCGATTAAATATTTTAGTGTATAAAGCCTTAATTTTACTTGTTTTACCCGATGACCAATCATGTATTGGATATTTCATGTTTATATTATCTCGTAGACAAGAAACAAGGATGCACAAGAACAATTCAGATGATTTGAGTTATGTTATATTCAGGTTAACTAGTAAATCATTTGAGAGCTAGGATCTGAGAGATGAGAATCCGAGTAAGAAGATATTTACAAAATAATAGAGAGAGGAAATCAAATTTAGTTTTGGAATAAGGCAACAAGTGTTGGTTTCACATGTTTGTGTCGACAGAGACAATCCACAATCCCTCCTTTAAACAGACTTGCTTGGCGTTTTTGTCTTCGTCTCCATCTACCGAACAACTAAAAGTCATATTTTCACAAAATATACGTATTTTGGGCCTTAATGAACAACTTCCTTCGAAGTGTTTTGGGCCTTAATAGTTTCAAACCCATCATAAGACCTAGACTTATCCAATGACGTGGCTGATTTCTGACTTTTTCCACCAACTATTTCTTAGGGTCTTTTTTCTCCCCGTCCTTGATTCCTTTCATTTCTGCTTTCCCCACCTAAAAGATGATGTATAGTTGGATAATCCAAGGGAGATTATTTTGCCACGTGTAAACTCTAGCTCTACTTCCTCCAATCAACGGCCTATTTTTGCGTAACTTGTGGCCAATTATACTACACGCATATTAGCCTTTTGCTCTTCTTTTTTCTCAAATACCATCATCATCTTCAGCGACAAGACAAATAAACAGTTTTGGAAAATCGGATAAAATGGCGGAGAAGAGTTTCAAGTACATCATCCTCGGCGGCGGCGTCTCGGCTGTGAGTATTTCTGTCTCATAATTCTATGAATTTCTGTTTTTTTTCCAGCATCGGATGAGCTTTCGTTTAATTTGTGTTGCAAATATACCACAATTCTCCTAGTTTAAAAGAAAACAAAAAATCTGATGTTTACTGTCGTTATTCATATAGCGATTAGACGTTGTTTAACTTCCGATCGGTGACTGATTTGATTATATGCCTCCGATTCTATTTTGTTATAATTGTCGAGATAATATTACAATGGAAACTTGATTTTGGATCGAACAATCGCATGTTGAATGATCAATTTCCGAGTTGAAGCTTGTATTTGATCTGAAAGAAGTGCCCTCGTTCTACCTTTACCCTGCGTGAATTTTCATACTAATGAATATCATTCCAGTTGCACCTACAACAGAGTACAGAAGCAAATCGGATTCTGATATGATTTTTTTGTTGTATCATTTTCTCCAATTTTTGTTGTGTAGGGATACGCAGCTAAGGAATTTGCTAATAAAGGGGTTAAACCAGGAGAATTGGCAGTTATCTCCAAAGAAGCGGTAATAAGCCTCTCTCAGTTTGGAAAACTAATTAGTTATGCAGTGTTCTTGTAATCCATGATCCTTATTCACTCAACATTGTGCTTTAGGTGGCTCCATATGAACGCCCTGCACTTAGCAAGGGGTATTTGTTTCCTGAAGGTAAAAACTTGTTTCTGGTTTACTTTGCAAACTACAATGACCAATTTTGATTGCTGAAAAACTTCTTTGTTGCAGGGGCTGCTAGACTTCCAGGTTTCCATTGCTGTGTTGGTAGTGGTGGAGAAAAACTGCTTCCTGAATCGTACAAAGAGAAAGGTAATGAACTCACTCAGTACCCTTCTCTTATGTGTAGTCCCACTAATCTTTGATAAATATATTTTATGCTGTTGAAAATAAACCGTGCTATCATTTTTGTTGTTCTTTGCATTTGCAGGGATTGAGTTGATACTTAGCACAGAAATAGTGAAAGCTGATCTTGCTGCCAAGAGTCTTGTCAGTGCAGCTGGGGATGTCTTCAAATATCAGACTCTCCTAATTGCTACTGGCTCTACCGTAAAGATCGATATACTTTTGTGTCTCGCATAATTGCAAGCTTCTTATATATTATTATCTTTGTGAGAAGAGAGTAACTTTTTTACGTTTATTTGCAGGTTCTCAGGTTGACTGATTTCGGAGTAAAAGGTGCAGACTCTAAGAACATCCTCTACCTGAGAGAGATTGATGACGCTGACAAATTGGTTGAAGCCATTAAAGCAAAGAAAGGCGGAAAGGCTGTAGTTGTTGGCGGAGGTTACATCGGTCTTGAACTCAGTGCAGCTTTACGGATCAACAATTTTGATGTCACTATGGTTTTCCCTGAACCTTGGTGCAGTAAGTTGATTCATATATTTTCACTGTTCAATTATTCATAAATGTAATACTTAATGTATGTATTAAAAACACCGTTCATACAGTGCCTAGGCTTTTCACCGCCGATATTGCTGCTTTTTATGAGACTTACTATACAAACAAGGGGGTGAAGATCATAAAGGGAACAGTTGCGGCTGGATTCACTGCTCATCCAAATGGAGAGGTGAGAACCAAATAACCGTCAGTTCAGTTACACTATGTACTTTTGGTTTTAATTAAGAAACCTTAGAAACACATCTCGATGTGTGTATATGACCACTCCTAATTAACTAGCTTCTCTTAAGTGCCTAAGTGCCAATGCTTTACTTGTATTATTCTCCTCCAGGTGAAGGAAGTACAACTCAAAGATGGAAGATCACTGGAAGCTGACATTGTGATAGTTGGGGTTGGTGCAAAACCATTGACCTCCTTATTCAAGGGACAGGTCGAGGAAGACAAAGGTGGAATCAAGGTATCTATCTTCCCTTCTTCTTATTCTTCTTCTTCTTCTTCTTCTCCCATATCATTCTGATTTAGATCTTTCAACCGTTTTCACGCAGACCGATGCATTCTTCAAAACTAGTGTTCCTGATGTTTATGCTGTTGGTGACGTCGCCACTTTCCCCATGAAAATGTATGGAGATGTGAGAAGGGTTGAGCATGTTGATCATTCCCGCAAATCAGCAGAGCAAGCTGTTAAGGTAGATGATTCATACATTAAGGGTTACATTTAGAAAATAACTTATTACAGTTTTTTCCATACACTAAACGCTAAACGCCAAACCCGACCAGATTCTTTATCCAGTTCAAACAATCAGTCTGAAGAACCATTATATTTATGTGATACATTGTGGCAGGCAATCAAAGCGGCTGAGGGAGGCGGATCAGTGGAGGAATACGACTATCTCCCTTTCTTCTACTCGAGATCCTTTGATCTCTCATGGCAGTTCTATGGAGACAACGTAGGAGACTCGGTGTTATTTGGAGACAGCAATCCATCAAACCCAAAACCAAAATTCGGAGCATATTGGGTTCAAGGTGGTCAAGTGGTTGGAGCATTCATGGAAGGAGGTAGTGGTGATGAAAACAAGGCCTTGGCTAAAGTTGCTAAAGCTCGACCTGTTGCTGGGAGCCTCGACGATCTTACCAAACAAGGCATTTCTTTCGCCGCTAAGATTTGAGACAGAGAAACAGAAACAGAACACTTTTTATGATTCTATGTTTACAATAAAAGCATGATGTGTTTGTATTGCTGATTCGAACTCCGTAAGAACCTATTGGAGAAGAAACCTGGAACACGTTTCACATTTTAGGTTGTGTAATGCTTTTTCTATAATTCAGTATTTGCGTTGGTTTTCATATATACATCCTCTCCTCGTTTTTTTTTTTTTTTTTTTGATGATTTTGTTAAAGTTAGCATCTCTTCAATTAAAACATGGTTTATCTACTTAAAAAAATCATAGTGGACTATTTTAAATTAAATATCTCTAACCAACTAACTAAGGTATTAAATAAAAATAGTTATTAAATAATCATATTAATCAATTAATTTTCGTCCNGTCAAATATCTCTAACAAACTAATTAAGATATTAAATAAAAATA